>CM053335.1:9875052-10045052 GCA_028583605.1 Dastarcus helophoroides | reverse complement strand
GAAATTTTTGATTTTTGAAACACTTTTAATTTGAAAATTTTAATATTTTTTAAATATTTCGATTTGTTTTCAAAATAAAGATATTTTCAGATATCCAGTTGTCTTCAAAATTTCAAAAATATAGGTCACGATTTTGAGAAAACTTTAGGTCAAAATTTTAACTCGAAATATTTTTACTAAATTTGGACTATTCTACAAAATTTTACCTTTTTTTAAATTTCGATTCTTTTTTTAAATTCAGCTTTCCTCAGAGTTTGGAATTAGTTTTGAATTATATAAAAAATCTACTCTTTGGAAATTTTTGACTTTTTAAACACTTTTAATTTGAAAATTTCGATATTTTTTAAATGTTTCGATTTGTTTTGAAAATATAGATATTTTCAGATATCCACTTGTCTTCAAAATTTCAAAATATAGGTCACGAATTTGAGAAAACTTTAGGTCAAAATTTTAACTCGAAATATTTTTACTAAATTTGGACTTTTCTACAAAATTTTACCTTTTTTTAAATTTCGATTCTTTTTTTAAACTCAGCTTTCCTCAGAGTTTGGAATTAGTTTTGAATTATTTAAAAAATCTACTCTTTCGAAATTTTTGACTTTTTAAACATTTTTAATTTGAAAAGTTGATATTTTTTAAAAATTTGGATTTGTTTTGAAAATATAGACATTTTCAGATATCCACTTGTCTTCAAAATTTCAAAAACATAGGTCAAAATTTTGAAAAAAACCTTGGGTCAAAATTTCGGGAAAACTTGGTCTTTTTTTAATTTTGATTTATTTAAAAATTTTGACATTTTCTGTTGCCTTCTTAGGAGATTAAGATTTTATTTGGAAAAATCTACTTTTTAAAAATTTCATATTTTTTTCTCTTAAAAATTTCGACTGTTTTGTAATTTTGATCCCTTTTTAAAACTACAACTTTTTTCAGTTTTACAAATTTTTTTTTTCTAAAAATTTGGAAAACTTTTAGCTTCTAAAATGTTCGTCTCTATTTTAAATATTTCGACTCCCTTTTCGAAATTTCGAATTTTTTTGACAAAATTTCTATTTTTGCAAAATATTGACCTTTTATAACTTTGCATCTGAAAATTTTAGTTTTTTTAATATTTCAACTTTTAATGCAAATTTTCTCCTTTTTCAAAAATTTTACCTTTTTGAGATAATAATACAGCTTTTGTTTCATAATTATTACATTTTCGAATTTATAGCTTTTTCAAAAGATGAACTTTTTTAATTCTATTTTTTTGAAAATTTTAACTTTTTCAAAAAGATTTTGGTAATTTCCACGTTTTGGGTTCTTTTTTTGAAAATTTCGACTATTAAAATTTTGATCCGTTTCTAAAATCACGACTTATTTCAAAGTTTTTTGATTCTTTGAGAAATTCGACTTCACCTGAAATTTTTGACAAGTTTTAACTTCCAAAATTGTCATCCGTTTGATTATTTTGATTCCTTTTCAAAATTTCGAATTTTATTACAATATTTCTATTTTTCCAAAAATTCGACCTTTTGTAAATTCTGAATCTGAAAATTTCGCTTTTTTTAATATTTTAACTTCTAATGCAAATTTTCTCCTTTTTCAAAAATTTTACCTTTTTGAGATAATAATACAGCTTTTGTTTCATAATTATTACATTTTGGAATTTATAGCCTTTTCAAAAGGTGAACTTTTTTTAATTCTACTTTTTTGAAAATTTTAACTTTCTCAAAAATGTTTTGGTAATTTCCACATTTTGGGTTTTTTCGCATTTTTAAAAAGCTTTTTTTTGAAAATTTCGACTGTATTAAAATTTTGATTCTTTTTAAAATCACGACTTTTTTCAAGGTTTTTTGATTCTTTGAGAAATTCGACGTTACCTGAAATTTTTTACAAGTTTTAACTTCTAAAATTGTCGTCCGTTTGGCTATTTCGACTCCTTTTCAAAATTTCGAATTTTATTACAATATTTCTATTTTTTCAAAAATTCGATTTTTTGTAAATTGTGCATCTGAAAATCTCGATTATTTTTGCATATTTCGAATTATAATGCAAATTTCTTACTTTTTCGAAAATGTTTTACTTTTTTGAGAAAATACGATTTTTTTCAAAACTGCCACGTTTTCACATTTTTAGAATTTTCAAAATTTGAACTTTTTTTAATTTTACTATTTTTGAAAATTTTAACTTTTCTCAAAGTTTAGAACTAGTTTTAAATTTTAAAAAAAATTCTATTTTTTCGAATATTTTTTGAAAATATAGTCATTTTTAGACACAAAACTTGTTTTCAAAATTTCTAAAAATGTTTGATTTCACGAAAGTCACGATTTTCAAAAAAAGTCAAAAATTCGATAAAAAGTTAGAAATTGGACATTTTTAAAATTTGAAATTTCGATACTTTTTCATTATTCAGATATTTCTGAAAATTTCAATATTTTCAAAGATGCATTTTTTTAATGTTTCCAAAAAATTTCGATTTCGAGAAAATAATTTACGAAAAAGTAAAGACTATCGCAAAAAATTAAAATTTCAAGAAAAAATTGAAAACTTGACTTTTTTTTAACTTTGACTCATTCAGAAAATTTCGACCTTTTCTTAAAATGATGCCTTTTTTGGAAATTCCGGACTTTTTTTTTAATTCTACTTTTTTAAAAAGTTGCCTTTTTTAAAGCTCTTAATTCTTTTTGACGATTTTGACTTAAAATTGTTGGTAAACTTAGTTTACTTTTTTCGTTCCTTTTTGAATATTTCTACCTTTTTTTGAAAATTTTAACCTACACTACTAATTTTTCGTGTTTATTAGAAAAAAATGAGAAATCACGCACTTAAGGATTAAATAAAAAAGTCTGCCAAAAAAGTCGAACCTGTCTGTCTATATCTGTGTCTAACTACCTGTATCTGGGTCTCTCTGACTGTTTGTGTCTGTCTGTATGTGTCTTTCTGACTGCGTCTGTCTGTTTGTCTGTCTGTGTCGCTGTGTTTGTGACTGTCTGCCTATATCTGTCTGTGCTTGTTTGTCTTTGTTTGTCTGTGTCTGTCTGCTTGTGTCTGACAGTGTCTATCTGTGTCTATCTATCTATATCTATCAGTCTACGTTTGTCTATCTGTCTGTGTGTCTATCTATATCTGTCTGCATGTGCCTATCTGTCTATGTATGTCTGTCTGCTTTTCTGCCTGTGACATTTATAAGAAAAAAAAAATGCTTTAGACATGAATGCCCAAGTGGCTCCTTTTCCTGTAAAATCAACAACAGAAAATGTTTTTCATTTTATTGAACGTCATCAAAATCTTCTATGTGTATTTAAATGGTACACAAATCTGGAAAATTCGAAATCCACATTTCTCGTGTTTATATCATCTGTATATTTAGTTTGTTAAATGTAACCACTTTATAGTCACCATTTATTAAAAAGTTATTCATAATCTATTTTCCAGATTTTCGCAACTTTGTTTCGGTTCACGAGACAAATCTGAGGACATTAGGGACATTTAGATGCCTAAGACGCGCTCGAGAGAAATTTCAGAAAATTATCTCCGAGCGTATTCTTTTTTGCAAAAGCATGCACTAGATGTACGAAATTTGAATGAATCCCTCGTTTAAATTCCAACCTAATGTTATACTTTACCGAGAGAATCGTCGATTCCAAAAGCCCGATAACAATATTGCACCAGACATTTCATGACTTCAACCTACCTTACGGGGAGCCTTAACGCACGCTTTCACCAATATACTAACAATTTTACGTCGCTGTTCGACCCCCGAATAAATTCATAACGCGAACACCCACCCGCCCGAAGATTCGAGTTTTAAAGGAATTACGGTGCACGCGATTTCGAGCGCAACTTTTACGACTTCTTTATTCTCTTTTTTTTTTTTCGGCGAATGACAAGCGAAGACATATTGAAATTTAAATTTCGGCCGTCGTGAAACTTTTCTATCAAATTTATGCGACACCGCATCGGGAAAATTGTAAATCTCGAGGTGGCAGGAGGAAAAAAACGTCTCACGTAATCCGTCATGTTGCAGGAGCGCAATAATGGGGGAGAGTGACGCGAAAATTTATTTTAATTTGGGCCTTTGTCAAGCTGAATTTTTACTTGACCAAAATTCTTTTTGGTGGAAGGGACAAATCCTTGGTTATCTTCAAAAATTGAAATACAGAACTTGTAACCAGTATCTCTATGAAGATGACAGCTTGGCTGACGAAACGCGTTAGAGCACCCTTTGTTGTGTTTTTTAGTCTTTCTTGGTTTCAGGGGACAAATTCTGCATATCAATTCCTTAAATACTATACTTTAAGTATCGTGAAATTTTAATATTTATTTTTTAGTTTAAATCAAGTAGGGGTTAAAAATGTCAATTGTTTGGAAAAATAAAATTATTTAAGGATTATTGTTTAAGAGGAAATTGGGAATGACCCATAAATAATAATTAGATTTTAAACGTTGATCCTAGTTAGAAGGTTGTTGGATTAGACGAAATTTTGCGAGGGATTGTAATCCCATGCAAATATGGCTACATACTTCATAATTTGGTATAACTACCTTTTTATCCAAGTCACGTTTCGATTGTATTTGTAGGTGTCGGCTCCATTCGGAAGCTGTATAAAGTTACCGGCTACATTTATGAATATTAACCCTAATTATCGTTGGTATAATTTGGATGCAAACGTGATATACATTGAAATTATTGGTTGGGACGTCAATTTAAATAAAATAATCATTGAAATTTTGCATAAATTGAAATTGCATAATTAAAGAAGTTATTTCATTTGTCATGTAGTTTTCTTACATAAAATCACTTAAAAACATGTTTAATTAGAACATTAAAATGAAACATTTTACACAACTGCGGCTCTGAATTAAGTGCTAAGGACGAAATGCGTAAGCTTAATTCTTTATGTTTTCCCTCGGATTTTACACGCGCCAAATTCTCCGATGTAATAACCGGCGAACAAAGTTTTATTATGATAAAAACTCGAGGCTTTCGAGGCTAAGAAGTTAAATTATAAAATAATGATTCATTCGTATTCATTGTCGTATATCCCCATCATATCTAACGGCTACAGCGAGAATAAGCGCTGAAATGAACAAGACACCGCTCGTAAGGTGAATATAAATACGTTCTATTTATGTATAATGTGCTTCCGGCGCGATCGTTTTCCCGAAATCAGCATAAATTGTTTGCTGTTTCGATTTGGAATTCTCGTCAGCAGGGCATGAAGTACGAACTATATAATCGAATATAGCTCACCCAGATTTGTGTCTGCCATTAAGCGGGCACGTGAAATGAAGACTGCGGTACGAAACGGCGAGAGAGCACATTTCCAATAATATGGAAACTCCATTCGGGCCACTTTATTGACCCCCGATTTCTCAAGTGGATACACATGGAAATAGCGCTTATGCATTCGATTTAAATAAATGTGGCTGAGGGGATCTCGGCCGCACAAATCCCATCTAGCTCGGGAGCGCGCCGAAAGGGTGGATGCGCCAAAACGACAGACGCTTTGCTTATCATCAATCGAGAAGTCAATTTTTCGATCAGGTAAATAAATGGGGCAATGTTCAAAAAAGTTCAAATTAAAAAAACAAATGTTTCAAAATAGTTCGAAAATTTCCTGAAAATTTTCAAATTTTCGAAAAACTCAAAATTTGGAACAACCGATATATTTTGAAAATAAGTCAAAACTTAAAGTCAAAATTTTCAAAAAATTTAAAATTTACGAAGAGGTGGAACTGGCGAAAATATTTCAAAACCATCAACAAAATTCAAATTTAAAACAAGGAATAGAAAAGTTTATCAGTAATACTTTCAGTTTCCACTATAATTTCGTCTTCATGTGATGTAGCACACGGGCACAATCGCTTCATCATTTGGTGGTTAGTAATAATCATTTGGCGGTCAAAATATCAATGGAATAAAAAGGTTCGCTCTCTTTTTCCATCAAAATTTTGTCTCCAATGTTATACACACGCGGATACCATCGATCCATCCTTTGGTGGTTATTAATAATCCTTTGGTGGTCAAAATATCAATGCAAAAGGAAAGTTCATCAGTAATACTTTCTTTTACCATTATAATTTCGTCTTCATGTGATACATATATGGACACACTCGATCCATCATTTGGTGGTTAGTAATAATTATTTGGGGCTTAAAATGTCAGTGCAAAAGAAAAGTTCATCAGTAATACTTTCTTTTTCCGCTATAATGTTGTCTTCATGTGATATAGCACACAGGCACGATCGCTTCATCATTTGGTGGTTAGTATTAATCATTTGGTGATCAAAATAGCAATGGAAAAGAAAAGTTCATCAGTAATACTCTCTTTTTCCACTAGAATTTCGTCTCCAATATTATACACACACGGATACCATCGATCCATCATTTGGTGGTTAGTAATAATCATTTGGTGGTCAAAATTTCAATGCAAAAGAAAAGTTCATCAGTAATACTTTCTTTTTCCATTATAATGTCATCTTCATGTGATACACATATGGACACACTCGATCGATTATTTGGTGGTTAGTAATAATTATTTGGTGCTCAAAATGTCAATGGAAAAGGAAAGGTCATCAATAATATTTTCTTTTTTTACTATAATTTCGTCTTCATGTGATATAGCACACGGGCTCACTTGCTTCATCATTTGGTGGTTTGCATTAATCATTTGGTGGTTTGTATTAATCATTTGATGGTCAAAATATCACTGGAAAAGAAAAGTTCATCAGTAATACTCTCTTTTTCCACTACAATTTTGTCTCCAATGTTATACATACACGGATACCATTGATCCATCATTTGGTGGTTAGTAATAATTATTTGGTGGTCAAAATTTTAATGCAAAAGGAAAGTTCATCAGTACTACTTTCTTTTTCCACTATAATTTCGTCTTCATGTGATACACATATGGACACGCTCGATCCATCATTTTGTGGTTAGTAATAATTATTTGTTACTCAAAATGTCAATGGAAAAGGAAAGATCATCAGTAATACTTTCTTTTTTCACTACAATTTCGTCTTCATGGGATCTAGCACACGAGCACAATCGTGTTATTATTTGGTAGTTAGTAATAATCATTTCATGATCAAAATAGCAATGGAAAAGAAAAGTTCATCAGTAATACTCTCTTTTTCCACTAGAATTTCGTCTCCAATATTATACACACACGGATACCATCGATCCATCCTTTGGTGGTTAGTAATAATCCTTTGATGGTCAAAATTTCAATGCAAAAGAAATGTCAGTGGAAAAGAGAAGTTCATCAGTAATACTTTCTTTTTCCACTATAATTTCGTCTTCATGTGACATAGCCTAATCACTTCATCATTTGATTTTTAGTAATAATCATTTGGTGGTCAAAATATCAATGGAAAAGAAAAGTTCATCAGTAATACTTTCTCTTTCCACTATAATTTCGTCTTCATGTGATATAGCACAAGGCACAATCGCTTCATCATTTGGTGGTTAGTATTAATCATTTGGTGGTCAAAATATCAATGGATAAGAAAAGTTCATCAGTAATACTCTCTTTTTCCACTAGAATTTCGTCTCCAATATTATACACACACGGATACCATCGATCCATCCTTTGGTGGTTAGTAATAATCCTTTGATGGTCAAAATTTCAATGCAAAAGAAATGTCAGTGGAAAAGAGAAGTTCATCAGTAATACTTTCTTTTTCCACTATAATTTCGTCTTCATGTGACATAGCCTAATCACTTCATCATTTGATTTTTAGTAATAATCATTTGGTGGTCAAAATATCAATGGAAAAGAAAAGTTCATCAGTAATACTTTCTCTTTCCACTATAATTTCGTCTTCATGTGATATAGCACAAGGCACAATCGCTTCATCATTTGGTGGTTAGTATTAATCATTTGGTGGTCAAAATATCAATGGATAAGAAAAGTTCATCAGTAATACTCTCTTTTTCCACTACAATTTTGTCTTCAATGTTATACAAACACTGATACCATCGATCCATCATTTGGTGGTTAGTAATAACCATTTGGTGGTCAAAATTTCAATGCAAACGGAAAGTTCATCAGTAATACTTTATTTTTCCACTATAATTTCGTCTTCATGTGATACACATATGGACACACACAATTTATCATTTGGTGGTTAGTAATAGTCATTTGGTGCTCAAAATATCATAAGAAAAGGAAAGTTCATCAGTAATACTTTCTTTTTCCCCTATAATTTCGTCTTTATGTGATATAGTACACGAGCACAATCGCTATATCGTTTGGTGGTTAGTAATAAACATTTGGTGGTTAAAATATCAATGGAAAAGAAAAGTTCATCAGTAATACTCTCTTTTTCCACTAGAATTTCGTCTCCAATGTTATACACACACGGATATCGTCAATCCATAATTTGGTGATTAGTAATAATCACTTGGTGGTCAAAATTTCAATGTAAAAGTGAAGTTCATCAGTAATACTTTCTTTTGCCACCATAATTTTGTCTTCATGTGATACATATATGGACACAATCGATCCATTATTTGGTGGTTAGTAATAATCATTTGGTGCTGAAAATGTCAATGGAAAAAGGAAGTTCATCAGTAATACTATTTTTTTCCACTATAATTTCGTCTTCATGTGGTTGCACAAACGAACACAATTGATCCATCATTTGATGGTTAGTAATAATCGTTTGGTGGTCAAAATTTCAATCAAAATGGGAAGTTTATCAGTAATACTTTCTTTTTCCACTACAATTTCATCCTCATGTCAAATATGAATTTCTAAAGTTATTAAAAAAAAGTCAAAAAGTTGAAAAAATAAAAGTTTTAAAGTAAAATTTTGCGGAATGTCGAAATGTTCATAAAAAGTTAAAATTCTCAAAAAAAAACAAATTTTTCAAATGGATATAAATTTTGGAAAAAACTCGTACAATTTTAAAAAGTCGAAATACTGAAAAATGACCAAAAAAAAACCAAAAAAGGAACTCTGAAAAAAGTTGAGTTTCAAAAAAAGTGGAAATTTTTAAAACAAGAATTGAAATTTATAAAAGTAGTCGAAAATTTCAAAAAGGGACACCTTTTGAAGAAATGTCGAGCTTTCAAAAAAATAGAAATTGCAAAAATGTGGACATTTTTTTAAGATTAATTTTTAAAATAATAAAAGTTTGAAAGTCAATTGATTTTCAAGAAAAGATTAAAATTTTGGAAAAAGATCTAAATTTCTGAAAGTTCAATATATTCGGAAAAGATCGAATTTTTCGAAAAGATCGCACCTTTCAAAGGAGACGACATTTTAAAAAAGTAAAAAACTGAAAATGTTAAAAGCATCGAAATTTTGAAAAAAGTCGAAAATTTTAAGGTACACATTTTGGAACAAAAGGTATTAATTCTAAAATAAAACTGTAAAATAAAACCAACAGAATTGAGATTTTCAAAAAAAAGATTAAAATTTTAGAAAAAAATCTGAATTTCTGAAATTTAAATATTTTTAGAAAAGGTCGAAACTTTTGAAACGGTCAAAGCTTTCAAAAACAAATTAAAAATGTGAACATTTTAAAAACCATTGAAATTTTGGGACACATTGAAAATTTTCACTTTTTTTGACTATTTTCAATGTATCTCAAGATTTTCAAAAAAAAGTGGAAATTTTCAAAACAAGAATTGAAATTTATAAAAGGAGTCGAAAATTTCAATAAGGGCCACCTTTTGAAGAAATGTCGAGCTTTGAAAAAAAATAGAAATTGCAAAAATGTCGACATTTTTTTAGGATTAATTTTTAAAATAATAAAAGTCAATTGATTTTCAACAAAACAACAATTAGTTTCAACAAAAAATTTTGGAAAAAGATCTAAATTTTTGAAAGTTCAATATATTTGGAAAAGGTCGAATTTTTCGAAAAGATCGTACCTTTCAAAAAAGACGAAATTTTAAAAAAGTAAAAAACTGAAAATGTTAAAAACATCGAAATTTTGAAAAAAGTCGAAAATTTTAAAAAAGCATACATTTTGGAACGAAAAGTCCTAATTCTGAAATAAAATCGCTAACAAACTTCAACCTTGACATTTTCAAAAAAAAAACTGAAAGCTTGACAACCGAAATGTTTATAAAAAGTTGCAATTTTCGAAGTCAATTTAAAAAAAAGCCAAAGTTTTGAAGAATTGCAGAAATTTTTAATGAACGTCAAAATTTTGAAAAAGTTAAAATTTTAAAAAAGTTAAGATTTTAAAAAAGTTAAAATTTTGAAAAGGTTAAAATTTTGAAAAAAGTCGAAAGTTAGAAAAAAGTCTAAATTTTGAAAAAAGTCAAAATTTTGAAAAAAGTCGAAATTTTGAAAAAAATAAAATTTTATTTCGAGAAGTAGAAATTTCGAAAAATCGAAATTATGAAGCGAAATCGAAATTTTCAAAAATCGAACCTTTCCAAGAGCAACATTTTCAAAAAAAAGTTAAAATATGTTCGAATCCACATCCTATGATTTCTCTACGCCTCCCTCCGTAGGGAGGTGCGCCCCATTCGTTGCGAAGTCCTGGGTTAGACATTTCGGTTTTAAAGAAATTTTAGGAAAAAAAGTTTCAAAAAATGTTCCGGAATAAGCTGAAAATTTTTCAACATCGAAATTTGGGGTAAATACTCGAAATTCTTTCTTTTTTAAGCCATGAAGAACAAATATCAAAAATTTTGAGAATTTTACGTCCCCTAGCGCGCCCCACTGGTTGGAAAGTCCATGGTGATTCAAATTAAGTCGACAAATGCTGTCTTTGTTATAATTAAAAATACGAAATTAGTTAAATAAGGAAACTAGTACAGTTTTTGACGCTGATTAATGTTAATGAACATCGCGTTATTAAGATTTTGGGCAATGTTACCATTTTTTAATTGGAATACCTTGTATATTGTATGCTGTTGCGAAAAGTAATGGAATTTGGAATAAAAAATTATAATTCTTTTTATTTCCTGTTTTTTATCAGATCAGCTGATCAAAAAAACCTAAAATATAAAAGTAGATGCAATTATTTTCATACTAGTTTCATTGTATAGAAATACGCTTCTGCAGCGAAATAATATGTAAAATTTGATGCCCATTAACGATATTCGCTCTCGCCAGTCTGCACCTGTTGATAGGATAATGTGATAAGCTTCTATTGACCTATGAAGTCGTAACCGATATTTATTAAGAAAGTTTGTTGCGAATCAAGAGCGTCCTCTTGGGGAATTACGATTTCCTTTCCAAGGTCGAATGATTTTTTTTAATTTTCTGTCTTTACTAAGCCTTCCAAATACATCGTTTAATTTAACGACGTAATGACCAACCGTAATTCTGATATCATTGAGGTATGTGTATCGCGAAAGAATAAATAAAAAGTGATCTATGGAATACGCAAATACAATATTTGGCGATATTGCGGGGAAATAACTTCGGGGCTCAGCCGGTTTTCTAGTTGACCTCATGTCTGAGCGAAGACTCGTGACCTGTTCTCTTGACCCTTTGCGCTGCCACAGGAGCCCGACTAAACTCTTGATGTATGAGCTGGCGCTATTTGCATGTTGATATCGCCGCCGCAAGACCTTTTTTTTTTTGTAGTTATACGATCGAGCGCCGTTTATTGGAGCCATGGACAAATAGTTTCACGTTTGCTTGTATGTTAAACTTCTGAAGTTATTTTTCTACCTTTTTTTTAATCTTTAATCCTAGCATTAAACAATTCTATCCAGATATTGTTTCAGGAATGATGGATGTTTATAATGCTTACAAAACACGCAGACTAAATAAAATAGAGAAAGAGACATTTTTATTTAAAACTGAAAAGGAAAAAGTTTAAATTTATTTTACAACTTTAAAACTGTCCAGAATTAAAAAGAGTGTTTAGCTTTGTTAAACAGAATTTGTTTTTTAATTTGTCTTGGATTTTAATGAAGAGATTGCTGTAGGATCGCGATAGATGGTGCTGTCTATTAATCATACTTTCTCATTTAAATAAACGTAATAAAACTAACTCTATCAATTATGGACACTTTCAAGAGTTCGTGCAGATTACAAAATGATGTTTTGTTCAAATTCGTTGATATGTATATTTGCACAGCAACATACATTAATTGAACAAATACAACAACGAGCAGCTTTAGAACATCCAAAATGAATATTTTTTCATCGTGATTAGACGAGACAACCTGCAGGCATACAAACCCAGCTAAAAAATTCCGAGTTGAAGCAAAAACTTTTAAAATATTTCCAATTAACAACTTTGAACTTGACTCATTTGAAAATTTGTTTCTTTGCCGACGTCGTCGTCGAGCGACCTCAAACTATTTTAATGAAACGTCTATTGGCCCTTTTAGGCGCCGTTTGCCCGTTTGCAGGTCGAATAAAGCCGGCAAGTTAATGGAACTAGGAATATCCTTCCTGAATTTAATGAATTTCGTTCGGTTCGCTTGATCGATTCTTTAATTACGTGAATAGACTGGAAATCTTGAACTGGGTTAGCCCGGTGCGGCATCTGCAGGTGACTTAATAAAAATCCCGACGCCACCCTGGATCCTTTCAATGCAGATACAAGCTCAAAGGGATCCAAAGGTCACTCTACTGTATTGAATCATGGGTCATTTTCGTCAACCCAAGTGAATTTTATGAAAAGTAAATTTTAGGAAGAAAGAAATTTTAAGAAGAAAGGATTGGAAAATTTAAACTGAAACTGGAAATTAAAAGAAATGAAAATTTCCAGAAAACAGATTTTAAAAACGCGGTAATACATATCGAGTTGGAAGTTTTTACTTATTTCCCAAAATTTAAAGTCCAATATTGATTTAAAATTCGAAATCCGGATATTTTTCTTATAAATACAGAGCTTTTATCGATATTTTAAAATGTCACTTTTAATTTCAATTTACGTTCGAATTGTTTTATCGAAATTTTGAATTCAAACTTGACATTTCCACTTGATAAACTCGATATTTCGAACTTAAATTAACATTTCTTCCATAAAATTTTAGTTTGTGACGTTTGTATCAAAATTTCGAAATCTTTCATATTTAGGTTGAAAGCTTCAAGGGAAATTGCACGTGATCCTAAACACTAGCTTTTCCTGCTACATACCCCAGCGTGAGACGAACGCCCCAGATCGCACGCGAACAAACCTATCGAGGGTTAATGGTATACTTGAGCCGATTTGCATTATTTAATCGAGTACATTAAGGGATTTGTTTTTGACTGCATTAATGCCTTCTCGCTTTCGCTTGCCAACCCGCCCGACTTATCGAAAATTCATTTGAATTTTCCCACTTGCCAAATTGAAACCGAAATGGGGTGGCATCCAGATTAGGCGCAATCAGTGCGAAAAATCACACAAGTCAGAAGTGGGAAAATAACTCGATAATTTACCCTTCCGATTCGCCCCAAATCGACGAATTTTGTAAATCGAATTGGCCAGATGTCGCCGCAGTAGCAACGTCATTTGGCTACAAATATTCCAATAAGTGGTACAAAATAACACGATATTAATTGTAACTTTTTTTAAGACTGCAGGACAAGCTATTAATTGTAACCTATTTTTAAGACTACAGAATGAACACAATGTTCGCAATATTTCACCAGGATTAGAATTTTTCTACTCCTATAAAGAGTCACATTTTTAGAGCAACCTTTGTTGTGTTTTTTAATTTTTCTTGGTTTCAAGGGACAAAATTTGTATTTTAATTTTTGAAGATAACCAAGGACCAGTCTGTTCCGCCAAAACTCCTATAAGGATCTATAAATGAACTGGGGAACCCCCAGTGGCGCCTTTTCTATGAAAGTTGAAGCCACACAGCTTTCCCTTTAAAATGATTTTTTTAATTCGACTGGAAATTCTCCCTTTTTTCTTAAACAGTCTTGTTTAAATTCAGAATATTTAGGTGCTTATTTTCTATAACTTCAACTGGGACCTCAAAATTTCTAACAGTTATGCACAAAATTACAGGAACAAATATGCTCTAGTTTCATAAAAATTTAAAAAAATTAAAAGGTCAAATTTCAACTTGTTAAAAAAATTTTAACAATTCCAATATAACTGGAATTTTTGAAAGAAAAATATTTTGAAGTTTCGACCATTTTCTCGAATTTAATGCTGGATTTTTTCCCTCAAAGTTCACACTTTTTATTTTTCTTTCAAATTTCATGTTTTCGTTCAAAAATTCTAAACCAATCTCTAAATTTCTCGAAATATCGACTTTAATCTAAAAATTTCTCGGAATATCATCGACTTTGATCTCTCAAAATTTCTCGGAATATGGACTTTAATCTCAAAATTTCTCAGTTATCGCCTTTAGTATCAAAACTTCTCGGAATATCGATTTTAATCTCGAAATTTCTGCTACCCTCTCCAAATCTCGACTTGAAAACTGAAAATTTTGGAAAATTGGTTAAAAATTTGACCTCAAAGTAGAAATGTCTACTTTTTTTATTTTCTAAATATTGAGTTATCGGTCGAAATGTAAGTCCAATATCAACAGCTTTTTTTCTTAATTTTCAAAATGTCGACGTGTATTTCAATATTGTAAAGCAATCATTCGAAAGTTCGACGGTAAACCCATTTTTTTTCAAAATTTTTAGCTGAAATAGTTGAAACTTCAATTAAAGAAGAAAGAATTTCGACTTTAATATCACAATTTCGATCTCAGTTTCGAAATTTGCACCTTTGTTTAGAAATTCAGAAAAAAAATTTCATTTTTGCTTTTAAATTTCAAGTTTGCGGTGAAAATTTTTTTATCAATCCCAAATTTCTCAGAATATCAAATTTATTTTCAAAATTGAGACTGTAACACCTAAATCATCACTTTAAACTGAACATTTGGAACATACATTCAAAATTCGCCTTTAAACTAGATATTTATTTTTTAGTTTTCAAAATATCGAGTTAAAACTCGAAAAGTTGAGTTAAATCACGAAAGATTTTTCTTTGAGTTTAAAATGTCTACTTTTGCCTCAATATTTTAAGCAGAAATTCAAAAGATGAACTGTTCGACAATAAACCTAAATTATTTCCTTTTTTTCCTCAAAATTTTGTGCTAAAAATTATTGTTTCAATCTCAAAATAAATCTCACAATTTCGACTTAAATTTCAAAATGTTGATCTTAATTTCAAAATTTCGAATTTTATTGTTTAGAATTTCAGAAAAATAAGCTTTTATTTTATGAAATTTTGAGTGTTTTCTCCAAATTTCGACATTTACAAAATTTTCGACTTATTCCAGAAAAATATCGTTTTCCCATTTTTTTTATCAGAATGCCATCTCTTTTTATTTTAACTTTAGATGTTAGTCCCAACAGAACTTTCTTCTCGAAATTTCAAGAGAAAAATCAAGTTTAAACGCAAAATTTTTAGAAAAAAGTCGAAATTTAGAAAACCCAAGCTTTAATTCGAAATTTTGGAACAGAGAAGGAGAATAAGAAGAAGAGAAAAAGGAAAAGAAGGAGACGGAAAAGAAAAAAGAATAGAAAGGAGAGAGAGAGAGAAGAAGACGGAGAAGAAGAAGGAGAAGTAGAGGGAGGAGAAGAGGGAGGATGAGAAGACGGCGGAGGACAAGTATAAGGGGGAACGAGGAGTAAACAGAGGAGTTGAAGATGGAGTTGGAGACCAAAGGGGAGAAAAACAAAATAAAGGAAAAGACAAACGAGAAAGAGCGAGAAAGGGAAGGTAAGAAGCAAGGGGAGGAAAAGCAGCAGAAAAGGACTGAGAAGGCAGAGAAGGACGAAAAGCAAAAGGAGAAGAAAAAGAAGATGAGAAAGGAGAAAAAAGAGTATTAGAAGAAGAAGGAGAAGAATATGAAGAAAGAGGAGGTGAAGAAGGGAAAGGGGAAGAAGGAGCGGGTGGCGAAGGGGAGAGCAGGAAAAGGAAGAGAAGAAGCAGAAGGAGAAAAACCAGCAGAAAAAGACTGAGGAATTAGAGAAGAATGAGAAGCAATAGGAGAAAAAAAAAGAAAATGAGAAAGGAGTAAAAAGGGTATTAAAAGAAGCAGGACAAGAGAAAAAAGAACAGCAAAAAGAGGAAGAAACAAAAAAGAGGATTGTGTAGATGGAGGAAAAAGCGGAAGAAGAGAAAAAAAGAGGAGGATAAAGAGTAAAAGGAAGATAAGGACAATAAGAAGGAGATGTCGGAGGAAAAGCAAGAGAAGAAGTAGGATAAGGAGAAGCAGCAGAAGAAGACTGAGAGGCGGCGAAGAATAAGAAGCAAAAGGGAAAGAAAGAGAAGATGAGAAAGGAGAAAAAGCATTAAATGAAGGAGGCAAAGAGAAAGAAGAGTATAAAGAAAAGGAGGAAGAAGAAGAAAAGAGGATTAGGAACGAAGAGATGAAGTGAAGGAAAAAGAGGAGGATAAAAAGAAAAGAGGAAGATACGAACAACAAGAAGGAGATGGCGGAGGAGAAAAATGAATAGGAGAAGGAAAAAAGTAGAATAGGAAAGATGAGAAAGAGAAGAAGAAGCAGAAGAAGAGTAAGGAGATGAAAATGGAAAATAAAGGAAAAGAGGAAGAAGAAGAAAAACAAAAGGAACAAAATAGCGATAAGGAAAAGATGAACAAAAAGGGAAAGCAGAAGGAAAAAGAGAAAAAAAAGGATAGAGAAAAAGAAGAAAAGAAAAATAAAGCGAGGGGGAAGAAAAAGTACGATAAAGGAGGAAGAACATGGAGAAGATGAAGGAGAAGAAGGAGGAAAATGAGAAAAAGAAGAAGAAAAGGACGGTGAAAATGAAGAAAGAAGTGGAACAAGAAGAGGAAAAGATGAATAGGTATGACGATAAAAAGAAAGAAAAGAAAGATAAGGAAAATAAAAAAGAGAAGGCGTAGGAGAAAGACGAAAAACAGGAGGAGAAAAACAAGAAGAAGAAAGGTGAGGAGAAGAAGAAGCAAAAGAGAAAAGTGAAGAGGCGGAGAAGAATGAAAAAACGGAGAAGAACAAAAAAGGAAAGAGGAGGGAAGAGAGAGAAGAAGAGAAAAAAGAATGAGGATGAGAAGAAAAGAAAGAAAAAAGGGGAAGAAAAAAGAACAAAACAAGAAAAAGACGAAAAAGGAAGAAGAAAAAAGGTAAAGAAGAAGAAAAAAGGAAATGAAGGAGAAGAAGAAGAAAAAGGGGGAAAGAAATGGAAAAAATAAAAAAGGGGGAAAAGAAGAAAAACGATAAAGCAAAGGAGATAGAAAAGACGGTGGAGCTTGAGGGAAATGAGAAAAAGTACAAGGAGATAAAACAGAATAATAAGAAGACGAAAAAAGAGGGGGAGTAAAGAAAGCAAAAGAAAAAGTGGGGAAGAGGAGAAGAATGATGAAGAAAAAGTAGACAGACGACAGAGAAGCAAATAAAGACGAGAAAAAAAAGAAAAATAATAAAAAGAAAGGGGAAAAAATAAGGAAGAAGGAAAAGAAGAAATTAAAGATGACGAGGACAAGACGAATAATAAAAAGAAAAGAGAAAAATAAAAAACAGAAGAACAAAGAGAAGGAGAGGAATAAGAAAAAATGGAAAACGGAGAAGAGAGGTAAGGAGGGAGAAACAGAAATGAGAAAAAGTATGAACAATTAGGGAAAAAAACAAGGAGAACTAGAATAAGAAGAAAAAATGAAAAGAAGAATCAAAAAAGGGGACGGAGAAGAAAGAGGGAAAAAGGGAGGAGAGGTAGAAGAAAATAAAGAAGAAAAGGAGAAAAATAACAGAAAGAAATAAGAGAAGGAGAGAAATGAGAAAAAATGGAAAACGGAAAAAAGAGGTAAGGAGGGAGGAACAGAAATGAGAGAAAATATGAAGAATTGGAAAAAAAAACAGGGACAACGAGAATTAAAAAAATGAGGAGAAGAAGAATCAAAAGAAGGAGATGGTAAAGAAAGAGGAAAAAAAGAAGGACAGGAACAAGAAAATAAAGAAGAAAAATGACAGAAAGAACAAAGAGAAGGAGAGGAAGGAATAAATGGAAAACGAAAAAAAGACGTGAGGAGGGAGGAACAGAACTGAGAAAAAATACGAAGAATTAGGGAAAAATCAAGGAGAACAAGAATAAAAAGAAAAAATGAGAAGAAGAAGAATCAAAAGAAGAAGTCGGAGAAAAAAGATGAAAATAAGGAGAGGAAGAAGAAAATAAAAAAGAAAAATAACAGAAAGAAAAAAGAGGAGAGAAAGAAGAAAAAATGGAAAAGTAAAAAGAGAGGTGGGGAGGGAGGAACAAAAATGAGATAAAATATGAAGATTTAGGGAAAAGAACAAGCAGAACTAGAATGAAAAGAAAAAATGAGAAAAAGAAGAATCAAAAGAAGGAGAAGGAGAAGAAAAAGGAAAAAAAGAACGAGAGGAAGAAGAAAATGAAGAAGAAAAAGAACAGAAAGAAAAAAGAGGAAAGGAAGGAAAAAAATGTAAAACGGAAAAAAGAGGTGAGGAGGGAAGAACAGAAATGAGAAAAAATATGAAGAATTAGGGAAAAAAACAAGGAGAACATGAATAAAAAGAAAAAATGAGGAGAAGCAGAATCAAAAGACGGGGTCGGAGAAAAAAGAGGACAAAAAGGAGGAGAGGAAGAAGAAAACGAAGAAGAAAAATAACAAAAAGAAAAAAGAGGAGAGAAAGAAGAAAAAATGGAAAAGTGAAAGGAGAGGTGAGGAGGGAAGAACAGAACTGATAAAAATTATGAAAAATTAGGGAAAAAACAAGGAGAACGAGAATAAGAAGAAAAAATGAGGAGAAGAAGCATCAAAAGGAGGGGACGGAGAAGAAAGAGGAGAAAAGAAGGAGAGGAAGAAGAAAATGAAGAAGAAAAATAACAGAAAGAAAAAAGAGAAGGAGAGAAAGAAGAAAAAATGGAAAACGGAAAAAAGAGGTGAGGAGGGAGGAACAGAAATGAGAAAAAATATGAAGAATTAGGGAAAAAACAAGGAGAACCTGAAAAAAAATGAGGAGAAGAAGAATCAAAAGAAGGAGACGGAGAAGAAAGAGGAAAAAAAGGAAGGAGAGGAAGAAGAAAATGAAGAAGAAAAATAACAGAAAGAAAAAAGAGAAGGAGAGAAAGGAGAAAAAATGGAAAACGGAAAAAAGAGGTGAGGAGGGAGGAACAGAAATGAGAAAAAATATGAAGAATTAGGGAAAAAACAAGGAGAACGAGAATAAAAAGAAAAAATGAAGAGAAGAAAAATTAAAAGAAGGGGACGAAGAAGAAAGAGGAAAAAAGGAGGAGAGGAAGAAGAAAATGAAGAAAAAAAATAACAGAAAGAAAAAAGAGGAGAGAAAGAAGAAAAAATGCAAAAGTGAAAAGAGAGGTGAGGAGGGAAGAACAGAAATGAGAAAAAATACGAAGAATTAGGGAAAAAAACAAGAACTAGAATGAAAAGAAAAATGAGGAAAGAAGAATCAACAGAAGGAGACGAAGAAGAAAGAGGAAAAAAGAACGAGAGGAAGAAGGAAATGAAGAAGAAAAATAACAGAACGAAAAAATAGGAGAGAAAAAAAGAAAAAATGGAAAACGGGAAAAAGAGGTAAGGAGGGAGGAGCAGAAATGAGAAAAAATATGAAGAATTAGGGAAAAAAAAGGATAAAGAATATAAAAAGAAAAAATGAGGAGAAGAAGAATCAAAAGAAGGGGACGGAGAATAAAAAGGAAAAAAAGGAGGAGAGAAGAAGAAAATGAAGAGGAAAGATAACAGAAAGAAATTAGAGAAGGAGAGAAAGGAAGAAAAATGGAAAACGGAAAAAATAGGTGAGGAGGGAGGAACAGAAATGGCAAAAAATATAAACAATTAGGGAAAAAACAAGGAGAAAGAGAATAAAGAGAAAAAATGAGGAGAAGAAGAATCAAAAGAAAGTGACGGAGAAGAAAGAGGAAAAGGGAGAAGGGGAAGAAGAAAATGAAGAAGAAAAAATAGCAGAAAGAAAAAAGGGGAGAGAAAGAAGAAAAAATAGAAAAGGGAAAACACAGGAAAATAAGAAGCAAAAAGAAAAAGAAGAAAAGAAGAAGAATCAAAAGAAGGGGACGGAGAAGAAAAAGGAAAAAAGTAGGAGAGGAAAAGACAAAATGAAGAAGAAAAATAGCAGAAAGAAAAGAGGAGAAAAGTAAGAAGAAAAAGAAGATAACGTTGCTTAGGAAAGCGAAATTGTAGGAAGAAAGTAAATTCAAATTATGAGGGAAAATTTCTCAAAATTCGGGCTGGTAGTAATAGTTTTGAAAAAAAAAACACAAATATACTCGATTTTAAACTAAGAAATTTGAAAAATACAAGTCAGCGTTTCAAAAAAAACTCGAAATTTACAAAAAGGCTAAATTTTAACTCAAAATTTCGAGTTTTAACCTCAAATTTTGAAAAATTATGGTTGAAATTTTGGAATTCAAAAATAGTCCATTTTGATTTTGGGAAGAAGAAAAAGGAGAAGATGATGAAAGAGGAGAAGGAGAACGAGAAGAAACTTTACCGTAAAAACGAAATTATAGGAAGAAAAAGGGTAAATTAAAAAAAAATTGGATTTTAAAACGTCTTTTCTCAAAATTTAGAGCTACAATCAAAATTTTACAAAAAAAGAACCACAAAAATAGTCGATTTTAAATTCGGAAGTTTTCAAAAAAGGTCAAGTTTCGAGAAAAAGTTACACTTAGAAAAAAAAGGTCAAAGTTAACTCGCAATTTCGAGAAAAAGCCTAATCTTTTGGGGTTAAACGTTTAACCCAAAACTTGGAAAAAAAGAGACGTTGTGGTTCAAATTTTGAAATTGAAAAAAAGTCCATTTTGACATCTTGAGAAATAGTCCACATTTGAAGTTTAATATGGAATTTTTGGGTAAAAAGCTTTAAGTCGAAATTTTGCAAAAATTAAAAAAATTAAAATTTCTTTGTTAAAATTTCGAGAAATGTCGAAAAACAGTCAAAATTTCGGTTGAAACTTGAAACGCCTGAGTAAAATGTCCAAATTTTACAATTAAATCGATATTTTGAAAATAAGACCAAAATTTTGAATTGAAATATTTTGTAATAAGCTTTTGTAAAAAGAGAATTTTATAATTAAAATCAAAAGTGTAATAAACATATTAACAACGGTACAAGATATACTTCTTCCGAGATTGGACCGTGTCAAAGAACTACTAAAAGTGTTCGACGTTTCGCCCACCATCGTAGGGGGCTTCTTCAGGAACAAAGAAATAAAATATACAAAAATGAAAAATATTAACAACGGTTTTTTAAATATAGTCTGAGCTTAAGAGCTTAGTAGTCAAAATTTAAAAAAAAAAGTAAAAATAATAAAATTTTCAAAAAAATTAAGATTCGACGGGGGAGAGTGTGGAAATGTTTATTTTCCACTGTAAGTAAAAATGGGATTAAGTTGTAATAAATGAGATTAATAAAAAATGATGTTAGTAGGAAATAACAATAGAAAAAAAGAAGATACATACGTGACCTCGTGGCGCCGCCGACGTGGTGATTCACTCTGCCGAAACGTCGCCACCGAAAACCGCCGCCGCGACGTTGGTAATACTGGCGTCGCCGTTCGAGATTATCACTTATATAGGCGCCTATTCCCTTGCGCGCGCCAACATCATCCCATTCATCTCCCATTTTTTTCGGTTACAATTAAAAACAAATTTAATTACGGCGTTGCCCACTTGCCTACCGCTTTTTATCTCTCGTCTATTTAGCCGTTAGATTGAGGCGAGAGGCCGTTACGTGCCCTCGAAGCTCGGGGATTGGTTTTTTTGCGAACGAGGGTATTTTATTGGGGCTCTTAAATTTTACTGCTCATTAGCTGTCATTGTCTTATTTGCAGGCAATTATCTGCCGTTAGCGCAGTTTTGCGTCAAAAGGGGATTTTATTATGGGCATACATTTCACCTGCTTATTTGCGAAAGTGCTTGCACGAGCGTCGTTTGCGTTTTATTGCTTCGAAAATTTGATGAAATTAGCGCAGTTAAATTTTTGAATTTAAACTGAAATTGTCAATTCGACCTCAATCAACGTAATTACTTTTAATCTAAGCTTTTTACTGTAACAGTACAGTCTAAGCAAGACCACATTAATAATTCAATCAAAACCCAATGATTTCACAGGTAACTAAGTACCAAACTTATAAAACTATTACGCAAAGTCAAGAAGACTATAAATTGCAATCTTCTTGTGTAAAATTAATCTTAAATGGCGAACAATGCGGACTTTTTTGAAAATAAATGTGCGCGCGGTATAATCGTCATATGTGCATCAGAGTAGGCACTCAACTTCTAATTTTGTAGTGGCAACAACAAGAACTAGTAATATTTAGAATGGTTGTGAGCAGCACTGCGACATTTCTTGAAGGTGTTCTGTGTTCTTAAAGCCCTAACCTAAATATCCTTGAATATTCTGACTTTTCAATAGTTTTAAGAGTATTTCTTCTATATTTTATGTTAATCTCTGCTAAATATTATTAAACTGTTAACAATGGTAATAGAAATAATATGGAAAACATTTAGTCGGATTATTTCTGCCAAACAACCCCTGAAATATAGGCAACACATTAATCATCAAAATGTTTCCACGTGAAGCTAGCTTTAGTTCTGGTGATTTTTTTAGTAATTTATCTAAAGATTGATTTAATACTTAACGGTCTACTCCGGTCTACAAGCGTTCATTGTCAACGAAGCCTCTTCAGTTTTATGAATCCATAAACAGGTAATGCTGCCAGATCTTTTTTAAACTACACCGACTAATTGTTTACCGTAGACGCTGGCCCGCTTCCGCGTTCAAAACTATTAAATTTCGCACCTCAAAGAAAACGTATCTCTGCCAAAATACTTATCATGACTAAACAAAACACCAAATTGCCTCATAGCATTTTTAACAACTAATAGAAATAGTTTTTCGCCCCATTTGTTCGCTAGAAATGTTTCTGACATTGCATTAGAGTGCATAATGTTCATCTCTATGACCTATTTATCACTCAACGCTATGGCACGACACTAGGGATGCGCATCGATTAACTAAACATCGATGTTGTGACTTGTGACATCGATGGTAAAATCAAAAGAACAACCGATGTTAACGATATATCATAATGAAAACATCGATGTTTTTATAACGCCGATGCTCTATGCGCATGCCTAATCAAAGAGCAATAGATCTAAAATTCATGCAAAGTAGCGATTATTTCTATATTTATGGTTGCAAGGTTTCATCATGCTATCTATTAAAATTCAAGTAAACTATTAATTTAAAAATATTAACGAATTAAAAAAGTATTTTCTCAAATATCTGGTAATGGTAATGCTATTCACCATTAGATGGGGCTTAAAAATTAGATCAATTAGAATTATCATAAGTAAATCAGTTAATCAGTTACTTCCCAGTTTAAATAATAATATACAGGCAAAAGTTTCAAGTAAATTAAAAATAATCATTTTTATAGAGTAAATAGTTCCTTTTCATAAGAGTACTTTCAAAAATGGAAACAATATAAAAAATCGATTGGATCAATATCGATATCATGAAAATATCGACAACAAACATCGATGTTTTTTGCGTAACATCAGTGTTTTTTGCGTAACATCGACGTTTTTAAAACATCGACATTTGATGCGCATTCCTACATGACGCCAAAAGCATAAATGCGTTAATTGTATAAAACAATTAAAGATAAATGTTGGTTTTTGCCTGTGGACGAATGCAACAAACTTGTTATGTAGTGGTTCAAACCCTAATGAAAATTAGCTTCGCAATCTTTAATTTATTTACATCAGTGACAATTAACTCTACGTGTGCGAGATTTTTCTATATTGGGATGGTTCGATAAATACAGACATCAAAATTGAAAAGTCCACGCAATATGTTACAATTGCATTGAATATTTCAGAACTTACCTGTTAAAAACGTTTTAAACTGCGGCATCTACACATAAATGTCCTGAACACTAACGCATGTCATTACTTATTAAAATTGACATGAAAAGCCACAAACACTGCACAGTGACTTTTTAAAATATCTTAAAATGAAGCGACAACAAACACAAAATATGACCGAACTACTAATCTCTCCATGACTATATTTTTATGATATGAGACAGCACGAATCGCCAAAGCTCTTTGAAACTTTTGAATTATATCCGAAATATATTCTATGCTTTGGGTGTAATTATTTTTTAACACTAATCGCCCCATATCTACTGATTTACAGACAATGTACAGCCTAAACGAATGACTAGAAAAATGAAATCTTGCACACGAATGTTAGGTACAACTTAGGTGAACACTAAAAACAAATTTCAAAATTTAATTTCTATGGGCCTAAAAATGGACAACAAAAGACTGTATTTAAAGTTGCCTATACGCGTTAACTCATTTTTACCGTCTATTATTAACATTGCACACGACGTATACTCCTGATTCAATATGTTCAATTAAGACGATTACAACTCAATATACGCGAATATTAAATTGCTAATTAAGTATAAATATAAATAGTTCGCGTTCAAAAACACAAAGAATTTAAAACGCTTATTCCGCCCTCTGTTATGCTCTGTCACAAATTCTGTATTACCAACACAATAAATCCTAAGCAGCATAGAAATTTTACCCAACCTTCAAAAATATACTTAAACTTTCTATGACTTATCCAAATTAACCGAAAAATTTGTTATTTAGACTAGAATGAAAGAGAAAACATTACATCACGTAATTAATCACTATTATTATATAATTATTATTATATAATTATTATTATATAATATATAGATATTATCAGTATTACAGTGTAATTTTTTAAACAAAATGCTCCGGGAATTGGTACATTACTATGACAGCCAGGGCCGGATTCAGCTTCCTGTGGGTCACAGACAAAATATAAATTAGACCCCATTTGTATGATCGGTTCCAGAAAATAAATCAATTTTGAAATTAGTTGGTAGGAAGGTTAATTTTGAATAAAAACAGAAATTTAAAACAAAAACAAAAATTTTGAGAAAAATTTTGAAATTTTGAAAAAAATAACACAATGGAAGTTTTTAGAAAGAGAGATTTCCAAAAAAGTCGAATTTTATGAAAAACCCCTAAACGTCAAGGAAAGGTTGAATTTAAAGAATAAATCTAATTTCAATTAAGAAATCGAAATTTTTAGAAAAGTCAAAATTTTCAAAACAGGCCGAATTTGGGAAAAAATCCAAATCCCTAAATATGTTCCTTGAAATTATGGGAGAAAAACTAAGTTTTCCAGAAAAAAACTGAAATTTTCAAAAATGAGTCGAAATTTCAAAAAAAATATTTTTTTCTAAATTTTTGCATATTTTAAAATAACTTTACGAAGACCTAGAAAGGAATTGATCTAAAAAAAATAGAAAGGACTTTTTTCTCCAAATTTCGACTTTAATCTCAAAATTTGGACTTAAAACTAAAAATTTCCACTTTTTTCTCTAAATTTCAACTTTTAACTTAAAATTTCGCTTTTTTTCTCAAAATTCCAAGAATAGAGTCAAAATTTCGACTTTAAAACCAAAATTTTAACTTTTCTCTCGAAACTTCGGCTTTTTCTCAAAATTTTGATTTTTTTTCTAGCTATTCCGAGATTAAAGTCGAAATTTCGTCATCAGTCTTAAAATTTCGACATAAATGCCGAAATTTCGACGAAATTTCTCAAAATTTTTATACTCTATGGTTAAGTTATGTAGATGACAGTTGCGTCCCATCGCTCCCATTTTCCAGGAATATTGACAGTTGGCAGTAGGGTGCGTTCAGTAATTTCTATTTTTAATTACAAAAATTTCGAATTTTTTTTCAAAATTTCGAGATTAAAGTTAAAATTTGGGGAAAAAGATCGAATTTGCAAATTTAAAATGAAAATTTTGAGAAAAAGTCGAAATTTAAAGGAAAAAGTTAATATTTCAACAAAAAAAAGTTAAAATTTCGAGAAAAAAGTCGAAATTTAAAGAAAAAAGGTCGAAATGTCAACGAAAAAAGTCGAAATTTCGAGTTTAGATTCAATCTTGAAATTTCGACTTAAATCCCGAAATTTCGCCTTTTTTTCAAAATTTCTATACTCTATGGTTAAGTTACGTAGATGACAGTCGCGTTCCATCGCTCCCCTTGCCCAAGAATATTGACAGTTGGCAGTAGGGTGCGTTCAGTAATTTCTATTTTTAATTAAATTTCGAATTTTTTCTCAAAATTTCGAGATTAACGTCGAAATTTGATAAAAAAAGAATGAAATTTCAAATTTAAAATCAAAATTCCGATATTTAAACCTAAATTTCGAGAAAAAGGTCGAAATTTAAAGGAAAAAAGTCAAATTTCAACAAAAAAAAGTCAACATTTTGAGAAAAAGGTAGAAATTTAAAGAAAAAAGTCGAAATGTCAAAATGTCAAGATTTCGAGAAAAAAGTTGAAATTTAAAAAAGAAAAGTCGAAATGTCAATGAAAAAAGTCGAAATTTCGAGAAAAAGTCGAAATTTCGAGTCGAGATCCTAAGATCGAAGTCGATATTTCGAGGAAAAAGTCGAAATTTAGAGGAAAAAGTCAAAATTTCAACAAAAAAGAGTCAACATTTTGAAAAAAATGAAGAAATTTAAAGAAAAAAGTGGAA
This sequence comes from Dastarcus helophoroides, assembly GCA_028583605.1. Classification (NCBI taxonomy): domain Eukaryota; kingdom Metazoa; phylum Arthropoda; class Insecta; order Coleoptera; family Bothrideridae; genus Dastarcus; species Dastarcus helophoroides. Next base: position 10,018,565 of record CM053335.1, on the reverse strand, counting down.
ATGTCAAAATGTCAAGGTTTCGAGAAAAAAGTTGAAATTTAAAGAAGAAAAGTCGAAATGTCAATAAAAAAAGTCGAAATTTCGAGAAAAAGTCGAAACTTCGAGTCGAAATCCTAAGATCGAAGTCGATATTTCGAGGAAAAAGACGAAATTTAGAGGAAAAAGTCAAAATTTCAACAAAAAAAGAGTCAACATTTTAAGAAAAAAGTAGAAATTTAAAGAAAAAAGTGGAAATGTCAAAATGTCAAGATTTCGAGAAAAAGGTTGAAATTTAAAGAAGAAAAGTCGAAATGTCAATGAAAAAAGTCGAAATTTCGAGAAAAAGTCGAAATTTCGAGTCGAAATCCTAAGATCGAAGTCGATATTTCGAGGAAAAAGTCGAAATTTAGAGAAAAAGTCAAAATTTCAATAAAAAAGAGTCAACATTTTCAGGAAAAAGTAGAAATTTAAAGAAAAAATTTGAAATGTCAACGAGAAAAGTCGAAATTTCGAGAAAAAGTCGAAATTTTGAGTCGAAATCCTAAGATCGAAGTTGATATTTCGAGGAAAAAGTCGAAATTTCGAGTTTAAAGTCGAAGTCCTGATTAAAGTCGATATTTCGGGAAAAAAGTCTCAATTTCGAAAAAAAGTAGGAATTTCTAAGAAATATTTTTTTAATCGATATTCTTCTACGCGTTCGTAGATTTTAAGTAAATATATAAATGTTAAGAAAAATCCAAATTTTGAGAAATATTTCGAAATTTCGAAAAAAAAAGTAGAAAGTGGAAGTTTCCAGAAAGGCAAACGAGGTTTTCAAAAAATTGAATGTTTGAAAAGCCTGAAAATGTTAAGGAAAGGTCGGATTCAAAGAATAAATATAATTTCGATAAAAAAATCAACATTTCTCGAAAAGTCATATTTTTAAAAGAATTGAATTTCTGGGGAGAAGTCCACGTCTCCAAAAATATTTTTATTGAAATTTCGAAAGGAAAGTTGAAATTTTCAAAATTGGTTTTGGTCGAAGCTCAAAAGGCGTATTTTTTTCCAAATTATTACTTTTTTTTAGTAAAATTATGACCTTATGTTAGGAAAACAAATGAATGTTGAGAGAAACTATCGAAATCTCGATAAAAAAACAAATTTCGATTAAGAAGTCGCAATCTCCAAAAAAATGTTTCTTAAAATTTCAACAAAAAGTTAAAATTTCCAAAAATTATTTTCCTCGAATTTTCAAATATATTATTTTCTCCAAATTTTTGCATTTTTTAAAACAAAATTTAGATCTAATTTCAAGAAAGCAAACAAATTTTGAGAAAAATAAATGTCGAAATTTCGAATTTCGATGAAAAATTCAAAATTTCGATAAACAAGAATGGTTACCTGAAATAAAAATTAAAATTTCAAGTACAAGACGAGTGGCTTTTAGACAAGTAGGAACTTTCAGATAAAATCTAATTTCGAAAATAATGGGACGAAATTATGAAAAAAAAAAAGGAATTTTCAAAAAAGTTGGAGTTTCGTAATGCAGGTCGTGACTCCAACAAAAAAGATTAAACAAATTTTGAGAAGTGGAAATTCCGAGAAGAAAACGAATTTACAAGAAAATTTGGCCATTTCCAGAAACAGAAAAGGTCAAATTCTGTGATAAAAGTCGTACTACATACTCTCTAGATGCTTTTTCGCCACTGTTTTCTACGTTCGTGCACTATCCTTGTTCTATAATCCGTGAATCGACCATTAGATAAGTTACTAAAAATATCACCAAAACTAACGCTGCTTTCATGTGTAAACATTTTTATGATTAATGTGTTGCCTATATTTCAGGGGTTGTTTGTCAGAAACAATCAAACTTAATGTTTTTCATATTATTTTTATTACCATTATTAACTATTCCATAGTTTTCAGCAGAAATTGACACAACAGATAAACGAATCATTCTTAAACCAATAATAAAAAACCAAAATATTTAATATTTAGGTTAGCGAAAACCCAAAATCTTAGATATGGTCAAAGTTCAAAATTTTAAAAAGTAAGTCAGCCATTCCCGTAAATAGAGCAGTATTCAAACTGAATTGAATAACAGAAATAGAACATAAATCAATGAGTTAGTTCTACTTCTATTATGAACATACTTCGTAATTTTCGATTACGTTTAACCGCAGAACCTCAATTTAACTGATTACCGTTCAAGGATATTGATAATTTTATCGGTAATTATGCAAAGAATAGCCGGCGCTAATTACATATTTTTTTAAAGGTACAATTTTAGTTGAAATATTTGGTTTATTGAAAGCCTTTCCACTTTCCCTCATGTCTGGTTTAATGTTAATTCAAATTCAAACGCTTCCACCTTTCCTTCATCTTGAATTTATAAATGTTTTGTGGTTAAATATCACCACAGTGATAATATTTAGTGGGTGAACACAGAGAATTTCTCTATGGTGGTGAATGTTTATGTTGCCACCCTGGAATTTGACAGCAACCCTCTGATTTTTGACACTTACCTTTTGCAATTGTCGTGTTTTCTTGTTATGAAATGTGTCAGTGTCAGTATGTTTTGTGGTGTCAGTGCATCGGCATTCGATTACGTTGAGCGGTAACAGAATGTTTCACATAAGACATCTTCGACCGGGGAAATTATGCCGTTCTAAACGGAAATCGTTGGCACAACGGCAGTAGATTCGCCTAGAATCATGTCCAGCGCTTTCGGTTACAGCCGTGAGGCGGTCAGGGTGAAAGTTAAGGTAATTATCGGGGTTTTACGGGGCGATTTGAGCTGACGGGTTAAGTTTTAGAAGTACGAAGGGTGTCAGGTTCCCGAACATAGGAAGTTTAGCGTCGATCCACAGATTACATCGTTTGAGGTGCTTCAGAGTATTTTGGCCAAAGCTTTCGATTTGAAGAATGAGTTTACTATATGCTATAGGGTTTTGGACAGTACTGGGGTGGAGACGTATATGCCTTTACTCTCGGATTGGGATTTGGATGCTGCCTTTTTGAAGTAACTGGGGTAACGAGTTGTTTCGATTTAAGTGTAAGATTGGGATTTTAGGGCCCACAACATATCCGTGGCTAGTAAGTGTGAGCCTTGTCTTTGTCTGAGGGTCGATTTGAAGCCGTTTGAGGAATGTTCGGACGATTGGGAGGTGAAACCTTCGTTGCCTGCTATAACGCAAGTGAGGTTGTCAAGTCAAGAAGCCAAACCACAGGCGAGACTGCACGGTCTATTTAATCAGGTTAGTTTTCACTCTGGAAATATCAAAAAAATTATTATTATGATTGTATATAACGAACTTCTACAATTTTAAATTTTATTCCCCCGCTTCTTTGCTTTTTTTTCCATTATGAAGTTGAACCGCTTCTTGCTAATTTTTAAATTTTGAATTTTGTTCTCTTTCCTGTCATTCTTTCCTTTTTTTTTTCATTGTCGAGTTGTAATATTCCCAGCTTCTGGCCCAACAACAATTAAAATTTTAAGTTTACCCTAAATATTTTTTTATCAATCCTTGATTTTCTTTCATCCTTTTATTTTTCCTTTCAGGTTTCTTTCCTTCGTTTCTTTTTCTTCCTTTTGTTTCATTTCTTCCTTCTTTCCCTGTCTTCTCTTTCTTTTCGTCATTCCTTTCCATTTTTCTGTTTTTCTTCGCTCTTTTCCCTTTTTTTTTCTTTCAATTCTTTCTCTGCTTGCTTCTTTTCTCTTCTTTCATTCCTTTCTTTGCATTTCTTCTCTTCCTTATTTTTCTTCTTTCCATTCATTTCTTCCTTTTCTTACTCGTCCTTTCTGTTCGGTTCTTTCCTTCATGTTCTCTTCCTTTTCCTCCTTTCTCTGCGTCATATCCTACCCTATCTTCTCTTCCTGCTCCGTCATTTTTTATCTGCTTTCTTTATTCCCTTATTTTCCTTTCTTCATGTCTTTATTCCCTTCCTTCCCTTCTCTCTCTTTGTTCTTTTCTATCTCATTCTTTATTTCCTTCTATTTCTTCCTTTCTTTTCCTTCTTTCTCTCCTTCGTTTTCTGCTTTCCATTCGTCTCTTCCTATTCTACCTCACCTCCTTTATTTTCCTCCTTTTTCTTTCATGTCTTCTGTTCTTTCCTTCGTTTTCACCCTTCACACCTTCATTTCCTCCCTTCCCACCCTCCTCTTCCTTTCCTTCCTTCTCATACTATTCTCATTCTCTTTCCTTTCTTCGCCTTTTCCTTTCACTCCTTTCTTTGCCTTTTCCTTGCATTCCTTTCTTCGCCTTTTCCTTTCATTCTTTCTTCCTTCCCTCCGCCGCTTCCTGTTCTTCCTACGCTTTCATTCCATTCTTCTCTTCCTGTCCTTTCGCTTTTTACTCTCCTTTTTTTTTATTTCTTCTATATCTTCTTTCCCTCTTTTTTCTCCCTTCCTTCTTTTCTTACTTCTCTCCTTTCTCTTTCTTCTCTTACCTCTTCCTCTTATTCCTTTTCTTTCTTCTCTTCTTCTTTTCCTTTCTTCATTCCTTCCTTCTCTTCCCTTCCCCCCTTCCTTCCTCCCTTCTTTCCTTCCCTTCCTTCCTTCCTTCCTTCCTTCCTTCCTTCCTTCTTCCTTCCTTCTCCTTCTTCCTTCCTCCTTCTCCTTCTTCCTTCTCCTTCTTCCTTCTCCTTCTTCCTTCTTCCTTCTCCTTCTTCCTTCTCCTTCTTCCATCTCCCTTCTTCTTCCTTCTCTTTCTCCCTTCTCCTTCTTTCTCCTTCTTCCTTCTCCTTCTTCCTTCTCCTTCTTCCTTCTCTTTCTTGCTTCTCCTTCTTCTTTCTCCCTTCTCCTTCTTCCTTCTCTTTCTTTCTTCTGCTTCTTCCTTCTCTTTCTTCCTTCTGCTTCTTCCTTCTCTCTCTTCCTTCTCTTTCTTCCTTCTCTTTCTTTCTTCTCTTGCTTCCTTCTCTTTCTTCCTTCTCTTTCTTCCTTCTCTTTCTTCCTTCTCTTCCTTCCTTCTCTTCCTTCCTTGTCTTCCTTCCTTCTCTTCCTTCCTTTTCTTCCTTCTTATTCATCTCTTCCTCTTTAGATTACTTTTCTGCAATCCTGCTCTTGTAAGGAGGAGCTCTGTGAAAATACTAAGTTGCCTTCCTTTGCTAGATGGGGAGTAAAACTTTAAACCTGATGCAACGAGCTTTTAATTTCGGGGAAGACGGTCAAGCCGCTATTCAACCGCCGAGACCTCCGCTGTCAGATGCGGAATTTCGCAGATTTTTAGACCCGGTTGGACAAATCGTCAGTGCCAAAGAATTGAGAACCGTAATATACTTTGGGGGCATCGATCCCAGCCTAAGGTAACATTTCAACACCAACTGGTCAACCGATAGGATCTTATTTAGTGAAATATGTTTTTAGAAAGGTTGTTTGGAAACATTTGTTGAATGTGTACCCTGTTGGTATGACTGGGCGAGAGAGGATGGATTACATTAGAAGGAAGGCTAGTGAGTATGTAGCGCTGAGGGAGACCTGGAAGGCAGCAATAGCCCAAGGGCCTGTCGTAGGCGAATTGGCTTACACGACTGGGATGGTCAGGAAGGACGTATTGAGAACTGATAGGCACCATCCGTTCTTCGCCGGAGGAGATGATAATCAAAATATCGCTTCATTATTCAATATTTTAACCACGTAAATATCCCAATTTTATATGACCCCAATTCTTTCGTAATTCCCAGCTATTTTCATTGTCTTATTTGCGCCCAAAGGAGTCAAAATTTAGCAACATTTTTTTGTTAGGTACGCCCTAAATCATCCCAAAGTAAGTTACTGCCAGGGAATGAGCGATCTTGCATCCCCTCTCCTTGTAACTATGGGGGATGAAGCCCACGCATACATTTGCTTTTGCGCCCTGATGGAAAGGTTATGCACCAATTTTATGATCGACGGAATAGCCATGACCCAAAAATTCACTCATCTCGCCGAAGGCATTATGTACTATGATCCAGAGTTTTATAACTACCTAAAAATTCATCAGGCAAGTAATTAAATCGACACCTTTACGGTTCGTAACTGAGGACACTTTTAGGCGGACGATTTACTTTTTTGCTACCGATGGCTCCTCCTCGAGATGAAACGCGAATTCGCCTTCGAGGACTCCCTTCGAATGCTCGAAGTATTATGGAGTTCGCTCCCGGCGGACCCGCCCGAAAAAGAACTGAAACTTTACGACGTCCATTTCCAACCGCCCCCGCTGGACACACCACCCATCAGCCCATTGGTCAAAACCCCGCGGGAGAACCCCTACACCAAAATCTGCGCGTTACGCCGACAGAGCTCTTCGATTTCGCTCAGCAATTACGCCAGTAGAAAAAAAGCCGATGTGGTCAAACGACAGAACCACAGCTTGGACGAGACGATCAGCATCTCGAAAAATATCATGGAAATCAAACATAAACACCAAAGTATGGATGACGCCGCGTTGTCCTTGCAGCGTTCCAAAAGGGAGAATTCGCCCAAATCGCCTCGATCGCCAGCGGCCGAAGCTACTGCCAAATCGGGGGAAGGCTCCCCATACTCGCCAAAATCTCCGCATTCGCCCAAACCGGAACTGCGGCCGAGATCGGTTTCCCCCATGGAACAAAAGTCGGATTCCGTTCTTTTAAACAATAGGATCAACACCGAGAAAGACTTGAATAACTCAAAAAGCGCCAGTTTGTCTTCCAGCATGACCAATCTCATTAAAAATAAAAGACACGGGCATTTCCAGGTACTTGATTTCAGGTGACTAGCTGCATGTGGTTCACTTTTTGTTTTTAGGAGCTCAAAGATAAGATAGCGGCCGCCAAGTTATTTTCGTCCTTGGATCAACTGGATTTGAAGCAGAGCTTGAAGGACGCCGACAGTAAGGGCAAAGGTCGGAAAATGGTGAAAAATCTGAACGAGTTTCTGAATTTTGCCTCCAATAAAAGCCGCATATCAGACAAGTTGATACGGATGGAAAGCGCCCCGGAAGGCATCATGGATAAACCAAAAATCATGCTGACAAAGTCTAGTTTTGAAGACTCGGAAAGCTCCAGTGTTGAAAAGAGTTTGACTCGTTCAAGGCAACTTTCGTCTACTTCTAATAGTTGCGATGATATTTTTGATGAATGCAGCCCGGATGATTCTCAGGAGTATTTTCCGCTGACTACTTCGGTAACGAGAGAATTGAAATTGGAATTGGAGAATTTGGATCGGAAGGTATTTGGGGATGGATTCAAGGAGAAATTGTCTGGGTCATCCATTAGCGACAACAGCGACGATAAGACTGCAAAATTAGAATCAACGACGGAATGTAGAGAATTAATTAGTAATTTAGAGGATGTCGAATCATCGAAGGCTGATGCTGGAGAGATTTTTGATAAAAGAAAGAGCGACGATATTTTTCTTTGGGAAAATCCACTGCATCAAACTAGTCCAAACGTTACAGGTAGTTTTTCCATTTTGAATTGTTTCTGGCCAACATTTTTAACTATTCTCTTTTTTTTTTTTTTTTTTGGTGGAATAGACTGGTACTTGGTTATCTTCAAAACTTGATATACAAATATTGTCCCCTGAAACCAAGAAAGGTTAAAAAACACAACTGTTGTTGCGTTTTGTTAATCTTTCTTGGTTTCAGGGGACATTTGTATTCAATTTTCTTCTTTGTCAAGTTAATTTCATTTGATCATATCTCCATTCATGGAAAGACAACAAATTTTGAAATTTGCTTAAAAGTTTTACCTTTTTTAAAGGAACATGTAAATGATGAAAAATCTTACTTTGAAGTTGTCAGGTTTAATTTGGGACCATACGTTTTCTTGTTAATGTATAAACTACTCAAATTCAGTTGTTGCAGGTAAATGCATGCCCACGCCCGATGAGCAAGCCGACTTGGAGCTAGACTCGGATTTCCCATCGCTCATCAATGAAACGTCAACCACCAAAGCGATAACCCCAATTAGAATAGTAAACTCAACTAGTCGTAAAACCAAAGACACTGATATAATCTTAGAAGACATTCCAAACGTGGAAGCGGCAGCAGAAGACCCGAGTCCCGGCTCAAAGATCGACAATACAATTACCGTGAACGGTACTCATTTAACCAATTCGTGCGAAGAAGTGACAGAGAGCAACGCCAGATGCTCGACTCTGTTGCCGCCTCCTAACGAATTCGGTGGCGGTAACCCATTTCTGATATTTTTATGCATTACGGTTTTGCTGCAACACAGGGATCAGATTTTGGGTAAAAGCATGGATTATAATGAGATGGCAATGCACTTTGATAAGATGGTGAGGAAGCATAACGTTACGACAGTTTTGAATCAGGCCCGGCAGATGTACGCCCGGTATATCAAGCAGCATTCGATAGCGTATCAAAAGAGGGAGATGAAGCACGAGGACTGTTAATTTTCCATTTACTCTTTATGTACTGTGATATTTTAATTTCTTGTGGGTAATATGAGGCTTTAAGGGGTTCAGTTGAGGAGTGTGCCTGTTTATTCGAGGTAGAGTTGTGTATATTTTCTGCTACATAGATGCTTCTATTTTATACATAATTAAAACTATTTTGCCTAAGAAACAGATAAAACGTATGCACTCTAGGGCTTTGGCCTCTTTTTTCGATTGTATATACCACTTGACTTAATTTAATGGTTCCTATGTCATTACTTAACCGAATTAATAAACCACATGAGTAATTTTTATCACTTGACGTGACTTCCTAACTTCTCGCCTTTGGTCCCTTTCAAGATTTTTTAAAAGGCGTTTTCTTACCGAGTTTTTCTAATCTAATATTTTTTCTCAGAATTTAAATGTTTCTTAAAACTTTGACTTTTTTCATAAAATTGCTACTTTAACCATAATATGACTTTGTCCCCAATTTCAAAAAGAGAGTTTAATTTTGGGGCCAAAAATTGTATTTAGAAGTTTAAATTTTAAAAAGGAATATTTAAAATATTTCAAATTTCTAGAAAAATAGAAATTCCTGACAAAAAAGAAGAGTGCTAAAAGAAATGTATTTTATAGTTTTTGAGTTTTTTTGGAATTAGGGAATGAAGTTGAAAATTTAAAACCAATTTTATTAGAAATTTCTGGTTTTAATTAAATTTGCATAATTTTTCACAATATTTTAAGCTCAAAAGGAAAATTTTACATTACATTTGGAAACTTAAAAGTTGTATTTTCATTTAGAATTTTAAGCTATTTATTTATTTATTTTTTTTAACTGATTGAATGAATATTTTGAACGAAAAGTCTATAAATTGATTTTTCAGAATATTAAATATGAAAATAAGAAAACTATACAAATTTAAATCACTGAATTCAAACAATTAATAGTATTTTGTGATAATCAGTACATTATAAAAGATCTCGACAATAGAACACCTTCAAAATAAAAAAAAAGTATTTAAATTAATTGAAATAATACCACATAATACAAACATTTCTTTTCATTTCAATATCCTTTTAAAAATTTATATAAATAGTTATACGAGCGTTTATATCATGCACATAACTGTAAGTTGATAAAATTGCTTCAGCGTTTTAGATCAACTTCGATTTTGATTTTAACCTTGAATGGTCAATTTATTTAAGATTTCTTGAAATTTCTATATTAGTTTCAATTAAGACGTGATGAAAGATAAAAATTACTCATTTTAAATCAGTATGTTATCAAAATTGTCAATTATTTCGACATAAAATGAAACAATAGAAATTGTAATACTTATAGCAACTCGATAAAAAACTACCGCACCATATGGTTGAGTTCAAAAATTCAAAAAAATCGTATCAAATCTGCACCTACTGTAGTAACTTATAAAGAAAGCACTCTATTTTAGCAATATTATGATTTTGAGATATGAATTTGCTAATAATAAACTGATAACGTGGGTGTATGGTGTCTCTTTAAATTTTTTAGTTATATTTTTTTGTTAAATTATAATAAAACAATGAAGAATGATATCTCTGTATTTTATTTATTAACTTCACTTGAAAATTCGATAAAAATCTGACATTTCGATTTGAAAAGTAAAATTTAGAAATTGAAATTTTAGAAACTTTCACCGTTAATTTCTAAATTTGAAAGTAGAAATTTTCTCCCTTTTCTTATTATTGTTTTCAATTACGAAATTTTGTTCCTTATCTTGAAACTTTAGGAGTCAAGATTTTGGGAAAAAACTGTGGAAAAAACATTATTTTATAAATATTGAATTTTTGTTTAATTTTTACATGTTTGCTTCGTTTTTGTAACTAAAATGAAGATTTAAATCTCAAACTCAAATTTTTTTCATATTTTTCAAAATTTCCATATATTTTTTTTCAAGAGTAAGACTTTAATACTGAAGAATTGACTTAAATCAAGTTTTTGCTTTTAGCTTAAAATTTATAGAAAAACGTCAATAATCAAAGAAAAAGAAGTTATAATTTCCACAAAATGTTTAAAAATTGATTTCAAAGTCAAAATTTTATGTAATATTACAAGTTGCAAGTTTAAACTTTAGAAAAGTTCAAGTGTTCTAGAAAAGTAAATTTGTCAAAAACTGCACTGTAGTTTAATTTAACTTTTTCTCAAGATTTTAAACTTTCCAAGGACATTTCGTGCTGAAAAGTGGAAGTTTTAGAAATGGAGGGAATATTTGAATTTGAATTTAAATTAAAAATTTTGAAAGAATTTTTGAATTATAAGTAAAAATGTAATAAAAACAGTCGAAAGTTTATATCAAAAGATTCGTAAAAGTCGGATGTTTAAACAAAATATCACGTTTATTTAAAAAAAAATCTGTTTTCGAAATTTTTTCTTCTGGAAATTTCAAAATTGTCAGTGAAATTTCGAATTTGAAAGTCAAATTTTTAGACATTTAAACGTATTTGAATTTAAAACTTAAATTTGTAAAAAGATTCAATTTATCTACGAAAATTACATAAAAACAGTCTACAAAATTTTTACAAGCAAAAGGTTAAGTAAAATTTCGATTTGTGAAGAAAAAAACAATAAAAATCATCGAAAATGTCAGATTTAATTTATTATGATTTTTTTTATGAGATTAGTGATGCGTTTTTGGGAAAAGTCTTAATATTATTTCCATATTTTAATTACAACTCGAAATGTCCAGAAAAATCTAAATTTTTAATTGGATGTAAAAACGTCGAGCTTACATGTAAAATCTTGAAGGTGTTACGTTGACCTTAAAGTTGAAAATGATCGAAATATTAAGAAAAAATATCGAGCTTCTTCCGAAGAAATGTTCTGATTACGGCCCTGCATCATACCTAGTATTAGGATTTCGGAACGCTGCCATTAGTGGACAGCTGACATTTCATTTACGTCACTTATTATATTTGTCAAAAGTGACAGTTAATCGCCTTAAGTTGACAAATGTAGTTAAATAAATATATCTTTTATTTATAATCTTTATTTATTTTTATTTATTTTGATTTTATCAGAGTGACAGAATTGTGCCTTCGCATAAATCTATTTCCTCGCTGTAAGTGTTACTGTCCATTTTTATTCGCTCGCTAAAACATTATTGTGCCGTGAATTATCTCCGAGTACAATTAGTTTAATTATCCTACCTTAAAAGGTAGACAATAGTTCAGAACGTTTATCAGTCTGTTTATCACACTTGGGTAGTATTATTAAGTTTTATTTTCTACAGGGCGACATTCGCGACTTTCTCCCCGACCAGTAATCAAGCCCTAATTAAACCGGTTATTTTTAAATCAAAAGAACTCAACCGCTGAAAAAGACTCGCTCTATTAAAACTTCCAAGTAAAACTCGAGTGTTGATAATTTTGGCACCCGGCCAATCATATCCTCAAACCGAAGTTTATGCCAAGAATGTGACAACGTTCGCATATTATTTTTTCATTCAAACTACGACCGGAATATCGGCGCTGGCAAAGGCTCGTTCCGTCGTCCCGAAAACTATTGCTAAACCGCGCCTATTTGTGTTGATGTTTCGGGTGAAGTGCATTTTTATTTTAGGCGAAACGGGTAGCAGTTAATGGGGAAGGTATGGCCGCCGAACCTCTCGTCGTACAGGCGGTGTACTCCTTTAAGGGAAAAAATAACGATGAGGTAAGCTCGTGATTGATCGATTTGTTTATCTTATTGGTGCGTAAAAGTTATGGTAAAATTAGGTCTCGGGATTGCAGTGTAAATAGGCTTTATGTTGATCAAGGGTTAAATTTTGGTTATTTTTAGTTTGTTTGTTTCCCTTTAATCTGTGGTCATAGGTCATAGAAAGCTTCAGTTCAAATTTATATACAAAGTGTTGTTAGTTTTCAGGGTCTACCGTTTTCAGTAAATTTGCAAGATGTCGTGTTGTGCTGTTGATGTTATATTAGTAGTTTCTGAGTTGTTAAAATTTTACAACTGCTTGTCATGTTTTATTTGGTCTTGTACGACTTATTTGTTTAAATTCAGGGTTGCCGATTTTTCACCTTTAAAAACGAATGATAAGTCCCCAATAGCAAAAACAGGAACGACCGAATGACTAAAAAAATACTACTTTTCTAAAAGAAAACACTCAAAACAATTTTTTTCCAATTTTTTATACATGTAAACTCCATTTACAATACACCTAAGCCAATAAATGTTAAGCTTTATGTTTATTAATTTTATTTAACATTTCTGCGACCCAGTTTAAAAATATTTAAATTTTTAGTAATGAAGCATTTTTTGAAAAATGACTACGTGATATCTAAATTTTTAAAAACGTCACCTCATGACAGCTGACAAAAAATAGGTTAGTTTATTTTACATAGATTAGATCTTTAATTCAATATTTTATGCCGGCTCTTCACTCTCGCCGAGACGATACGAGAGAACTCGAGCGCCAGAATGTGGAAGCTACGTTCGTTTTGACTCGCTTTGTCTCCGTTCGCCTCGGAAGTGCTCAGTGTCGAGTCGGTTTTTGCGGCCGAGTCAAAGGAAATGAACAGGATAACCGAGAGTGCGAACGAAAGGGTAGATATAGCGCTCGCAGTTACATTTGTCCTGTCAAATGTTTTGCTGAAATTTTCGGCGAGAGTGAAGAGCCGGCATTAAATTTAGGTACAAAACGCACGAAGTGTCAACTTGCCTAAGAAAATTAGACATTTGGTTGTTCTCTGACTATCTATGGTTGTGTTCAAAGTATATCTATGGTTCTATTTAAAAACTATCTATGGTTGTTGAAAGATTGTCAATGGTTTTGCTTTTAACCTCTTACTTCGTTTCTGTGTGGCTAATTTGAGCAAACTTTTCAGCTGTGCTTCAAAAAGGGCGATTTAATTACAGTAACCCAGAAAGATGAGGGATGGTGGGAGGGCACACTCAGTGGGAAAACTGGATGGTTCCCTAGTAATTACGTTAAGGAAACTAAAGGTGAATTTGTTAATAGAATCTATGGTCCGTTTTAGATAAATATGTCATCGGGAATACTTCGAATATAATTATATGCTTCTGCGTAGGTCGCGATGTATTAAATCAATCTTTAAATAACTGACTAAAAAGAAAAATCACTAGAACTAAAGCTGGCTTCACGTGTAAACATTTTGATGTTGCCTACATTTCTGGGGTTGTTTGGCAGAAATAATCGGATTCCATATTGTTTTTCTTACTATCATTAGCAGTTTAAAAATTTTCAAGAGAAATTTACATAAAATATGAAAGAATTACTCTTAAAACAACCCAAAACTAATAAAAATATTTAATGACATTTAGGTTAGGATATTTGGAACACAGAACACCATTAAGAAATGTCACAGTCTTGCCACACGACCAGGTCTAAATATTAGTAGTTCTTGTGATTGCCACTGCAAAATTAGACGTTCAGTGCCTGGTGATGCACATTTATTTGAAATGGACTAAAAAGTTTTATTATTATTATTAATAATATGTTGTTTTCACGTTTTGTTAATGTTTTTAATTCGGGGAATTCTGTTGAAGTGAAAAATTCCTTAGGCGCTTTGGCGATTTTGAATAGGGGGTAAACTTGTAGTTTCGCGGGGCCATACGCGTCACCATCACGCTTTACCAACATGCCCTAATGTTAAAAGTATATTTTACTGTTAATTTAGAGCATATTTTATTATCAATAAATATTAGATTCGTTTCCATACGATGCAAGCATTCAAACCACAAATATGAAAAGGTAGGTCAGTTTAACACAATTTATTTTCAAATATTTCCAATATTCTGACTTGTTTACTGCTGTGGGTGCGAACTGCAATACTACATATTTCCTAGTTTTGTTTTCACTTCAGTGGGGAGTCTCCATGATTGCTTAATTTTTTTTTTTCTATAAAATTTCGAAGTTAATCAAATTTCGAGGAAAAAAGTATATCAATTGCAAATTAAAATCTTCAATTTTGAAAAAAGTTAAAAAAATCAACTGTTATACTAGAAATCTTTTGATATTTCGATTTTAAAATCGAAATTTCGCCTCTTTAACTTTGCTTTTTTTAATTTAGACCTTATTCTGTAAATATCGATTTGTTTTTGGAAAAACCGGAATTCAAGTTCGTTTACTCGAATTTGGGGTTTAAAGAAAAAATTAAAAATTGCAAGTTTAAAGTCGGAAATTTGGGAAATCCAGATTTGGAAAAAACTCAACATTTTGAAAACTATTCTATGCCTTTGTAATTATTAGGTTGGTGTCTAGTCTGGAACAGTTTTTTTTATATATTGATTTTGCAGATATCCCAAAGCCGGTCATTCCGCAGCAAAATCAGTACAAAAGTGTAGTCCTCAAAGATCTAGTGGACTCAGAAAAAGCCCACGTTACAGAACTTGAAGGATTGGTCACTAATTTCTTGCAACCTTTGGAGAAGAGCGCAATGTAAGTAAATTTGATAGTAAAGTCAGAAGATTCACTTAAATTTTTTTTTAAGATTGACCCCCGATGAGTATAAACAGCTGACTGGTAACATAAACGAAGTTCTTGAAACTCACCAGCAGCTGCTAGCTCTGATCGAAGTCGAAGAATCCAAACCTGGACCGGAACAGAAAGTTGGGAAACTTTTCCTAACTTGGGCACCGAAAATCAAAAATGTACACCAAGCTTATTGCTCATTGCACCCTAGGGCTGTTTGCATCCTGGACAAATACAAGTAATTTACACATTAATGGGATCATTTTATTAAAATTCTAATTTCAGCAATTAAAAACTTGATTTTGTCCTAGAAATTCAGATTTCCTTTCGAAATTTTCTTGATTCAGAGATTCTTTACTTTGAGCTGTTTGTATCCTAGGCAAATACAAGTAATTTGCACATTAATTAAATTTCAACAGCCAAAAACTTGCTTTTATTCTAGAAAGTCAGGTTTCCTTTCGAAGTTTCTTTATTCCGAAATTCTTCACTTTAATTTCTTTATGATTTCCAAAATTTCCTTTTTTCTTTCCTGAAATTTTATTTGACAAAATTCATTTTGCTACAAAATTCGTTTCGTTACAAAATTCGTTTCGTTACAAATTTGGTTTTGCTACAAAATTCGTTTTGCTACAAAATTCGTTTTGCTACAAAATTCGTTTTGTTACAAAATTTGTTTTATTTATTAATTTTATTTAACATTTCTGCGACCCAGTTTGGTAATATTTAAATTTTTATTGTTTGTTGACAATATTCTAAAACAGTTTTTGAAATATGACTATGTGATATCTAAATTTATTTAAAACCTCACCTCATGACAGTTGACAAAAAATAGGTTCGCTTATTTTACATAGAATAGGAAAAATGAAAAATAGAAGACCAAAATTACATATAAAAAAATTTTATTTTTGATAAATTATGAAAAAATAGAAATATAAAAAGGTTGTAGCATTGGACATTGATATTTCGCTCTCATTTGAGCTTGTCAGCAGTGCATAACATGGAAAGGGAAAAATGAGGAAGAAATACTTTCAAAAAAATTGAAATATATGAAACATTTTTTTTAACATAAACAGGCATGAAGAATAAAAAAATTGTTTTTTCAAAGAAATGTTTTCCAAATTTTTTGTCCCAAAATTCCTTTTTGGTCACGAAGTCCTCATTTACAAACAATGAAATTTACAAGCTGTTTTAATTTTTTGAATTTTTTTAAAAAAAGTCAGAATTTGATTTTTTTTGGCAAGATTTCAATTTTCATATCAATTTTGTTGTTTTGTTTCAAACTAATAAATTTAAATGTGTCATTTAGAGAAGAACTTACCAAATACATGGAATCGAGAGGTGCTGCTAGTCCAGGTGTCTTGGTGTTAACAACGCTGTTAAGTAAACCCTTCAGAAGGCTAGAAAAATATTCTGGGATGCTGCAGGAACTGGAGAGACATGTGGAAGAGTGTCATCCAGATCGAGGAGACACCCAAAGATCAGTTCCAATTTATAAGGACATCGCGGTAGGTTAAAGTAAAAAATTTTGTTTCACCTTGATCTGTTTATTTATGGCTTCAGTCAGAGTATGAAATACGCTTTTAGAGCCTAGCCACATAGGCTATCAAAGGTGGAATTTTGACGGTCAGGAAAAGATTCACTAGAAATTTTAATTAAGTTTAAGTTTATTTACAATCTATGTTGTCGTTAACCCACTCGTGCTCAGAATTTCCTTTTCGTATAAGAATCTGATGCGAAAACTTTGGTATGAATAGATTAAACAACCTGGACAAGTTAATATATTTTTTTGCACTAAAGATGAAGTAAAAATCAATGCATTTTCCATCTCAGTTTTTATGTTTACCTCATGAATTCACCTAGGCAACCTGTGCGGCAACCAGGAGGCAAAAAGAGCTAGAGTTGCAGGTCCTAACGGGCCCGATTCGCAACTGGGAGGGCCCCAGTCTTTCCACTTTGGGCGAAATCATCTACATGGGGTCTGTAGCTGTCGGGCCCAAACACCACGACAAGTACTTCGTTCTCTTTCCTTCTAATTTGGTTATACTTTCTGTTAGCCAGCGTCTCAGTGCTTTTATTTATGAGGTAATACCATAGAGATTATTTGAACAAGAATACAAGGATATGTTTTCAGGGGACACTTCCCCTATCTGGTTTGACAGTGACGAGGTTGGAGGACAACGATCAGTATAAGAACGCGTTTGAGGTCAGCTCGCCTATTATTGAGAAACGAGTAGCTGTTTGCCAGAGTAAAGAGGAGGCGAATAAGTGGGTGGATCTTTTGGCTAAGCATATGTCTAAAGGATCGCCTTCTGTGAACGTCAGCCACAAAATTTCACCTTCGCAGGCACAGTTCGTACCGCAGCCACCACCCCATGTATGTAATATTTTAATTTTTTAGTTCCACACCATTATTTTACATGTTTTTACATTCTAGTAAAATTTCAATTTATATTCTTTAAAATACAACTTTGGCTTTGAAATTTCCACTCGAAATAGACTCTAAAAATCATGATTTACACTCAATTTATTTTAGCTTCACCGAACCCGGTTTGGAAGATTTTTAATTTTTATTTTATTTTTTTTAACTCAGCGCAAAGCTAAAATAAATTAAGTTTAATTCAAAACGAATTAATAAGGATCCATAAGGAAAAAGAAAAAAAATCTGAAAGTCATGGTTGAAAATAATAAAATTAGATTTAAAAATTGAAAATATAACGACAGTGAAAATGTTTTTGATAAATAAACGTGCAGGATTATAAGTTATAGGGTCATAGACCTTTTCCACAGAATTCTCTTAATTTCTGCATAATTATGTAGGACATTAGTTTCTAATCATCTTGAAAATTAGAAATTCATTAACTATCTGAAACTCGAGATGAATCAAAATAGAATTGGAATTATTTTCACTGGGAACAATGTTGTTAAAACACCAATTTACTATATTTAATAAAATTCTACTCAACATATTTTTCCAAAAAAGTTAAATCATGGATTAATATTTGTGACTAACAATCGAAAATTGTTACAATTAAAAATTCATAATTATCGACCAATAGTTCTTGATCAAATATTGAAAATTGCGAACGTCGAGTCCTGTTTTAAATTTTATGCGGGATACCTTTCAAGTAGCCACTATTGAGCAATACACACGACAGTTTTTAATTTGAACTTTGGATTTCGCCCACCGAACACATCACCAATTACGTTCCCCATGGCTTTCACCAGTAATTTAGCTTAATTCCTTTTCGCAGCTAAACCGCCGAGGTTATTGCACAAGAACCTCGATTTTGACCTACAAATTCGACACGGACTATAAACCGACATACCCGCCGGAAAATTATCCGTCCGCTGCGCCATTCGCGGAACTTACGCGTTATTTCCGAAAATTTATCAAATCTAAACTGATTAATGGCAAATTACTAAAAAATCTTCTCTACCCTGAGTACCTGAGTAAAATGAATTTGAATTTGGTGAAAATACGGCACCATAAGACCGAATGCACGATTTATACAAAGAACGCTTACTGCCGGAACAGCGTCATTGACTGTGATAGCGATAGTGAAGAAGAGAGCAGTTCCGGCAGCAGCAGCGGCGACACTGACAGCGCCAACAGTGACAGTAGCAAACACAAAGAAATCAAGATAACGCGCCAAAAAGCCCTCGATAATTCGACTTCTGATTCTTCCAGTAGTGGTTCCAGCTCTAGTAACCCATTTGGTTACATCAGATACTACAACCCCTCATCGGGGACCAAACGCGAAGAAACCAAATACGAAAGCTTTATCGATTACGGTGTACCTTTGAGCGAGCCGGAGATGGCGCCCGAAGTCAAAAAGAAAGACAGCGTAGTGGTGACGTCCATGGCCAAAATCCAGTTGCAGAAGCAAGCGAGCGAAAACTCTAACACCAGCTCGGATTTCACTGCTAAACCATCCCTGGCGTGTGAAAATTTGGCCAACTTGAAAGGTAGTTTCGAGTTGAATCACCTGGCGCTTCCGCAGGAGTACCTCCCCACTTTGAGGCAGAGTTGCCCGACGAAACTGGTCGGTAACAAATTCAATCCAAACAGTATGACCTCCATCTATATACCGTCGTATAGCAACAGCGACAACAACTTGGTTTGTCGACAGAATCGTGAAGGAAGCGGGGACGACACCAGTACGACACACTCCAGTAGTTTAGAGCTGCAAGTGAACCCGGTGCCTTTACCTGATAAAGTTTTGGCTGAATTGTTGTATAATTTCGACGCTGACGACGCTCTTCAAAAGGCTGATAGTTTGGAGAGCGATCAAACTGAACATTCCTCTAGAACTGTCATCAAACCCCCCACTATGTTTAAAAACGACGACTTGGGGAAGACCTACAGTATTAATTCGACCAAGCCGAGGAGGCGCTCCAGCATTCAGATAAATCCGAGTGCGAATAGACCCAAGCGGGTTAGTTCCAAGTACTTTCACCTGTCGCGACGGTCGGCGTCCCCCGGTTCTTGCCAATGTTGCACCGGCGATATCCAAAGCTTGAGGTCTTCGGATTCCGGGATGGAAGGCAGTTTCACGCTTAATTCGCCTGATATTGGGGCCAATAACGACGTGGCTTCCTGCTCTTCGGCGCAAGAGATGGCGCTGTATAACGACTTGGGGGCGAATATGTCCGCCAGCGATATAGAAGCTAGGAATTTCGAATCGCAGTGCCCGTGTACGTCGCCGTTCGGTTCGACGCCGAGAACCTCCTGTCAGACGCCGATATCCGATAACGTGGTCAGCGGGTCTCAATGTAGCTTGGCCGGGGCGACGAATTTCGCCAAATCCAAATCGTTGGGTTGCCTGCTGGATGAAACAAGGTCGGAGGTGGAGGAGGCGGTTTCGGAGGAAGAGGATGCGCCGGTTTATAAGTCGGGGTTGTACGCTCATTGGTGGTTGAAGGCTAAGATCCCGGCGGCGGTGCTCAAGGGGATTTACGAGGAGGCTAAATCGCCGGCGAGAACAGGCAAGGGAACCGTTTGATGTTTGGTTTGTGCAGACTAAATTTAACATTTTGCTTGTGTGTCCCTGGTTCTTGCCTGTATTAACTTAGCTAACAAGCTTGAGCGCTGCGGCGACTGGGACAGCTTTAGCCACCGGTACCAGATGAGAGGCACAACATTGAAACCGCTCTTTGGGGCTTAATACCATAAATCAGTCACTTTGACATTGAAAAATGTTTGGTTCTTTGCAGACAATCAATGCGTTGAACGAAGGGCGTAATTTTTGAGCAATTTAGCCACAAAAACCATTCAGGTGGCGTCTGATCAGGAACAAAATATCGATTGATTGAAATAATCAATGAGAGGTTGTTAATCACATTTGAGTGGATTTGGATCCGTTTGAACAAATTTGGATGCACTTGAACGAATTTTAAACTTGGACGAATTTGGAGACATTTCAAGCAATCTTGAGTGTCTTAAAAGCCGTTTGACCACTTTGGAACCGTGAACGTTGCTTGAGCAATTTTGGAACTGCAAAAACTTGATAAATGAAATTTTGACATAAGCGAAGTTTCTAGCTGAGTATATTAGTCTCATGAGTGGCTAAAGCGTTTTAGAAAGCCGCTTGGGTCACATTGGAACCGCAACAGCTCCAATGTTGGAGCCACAAAAACATGGTTGACACAAAAAAGTTTCTATTTTCATCCATATTTCATTGGCTATTTTTCAGTTACTCCTTCCACAATTTTAGATTTTTAGTAACCTTCTGTTACGAATTGGCAATTTCTTATATATTGAATTGTGCAAGGAGTAAATGGCGAAGAAAAAGCAAATAAAACATGAATGAAAATACCAATTCTTCGCAAAGAAGATACAGAGAAGATCTGAAAAAGTTTCTGAGGCAACTATGAAATGGGTTTCCTAAAGCATCCCCGAAGCCGTTTGGTATGTTTTGGAGACACGAAGGGCATAAAGTTGTTAATCACATTTGAGTGGATTTGGATACACTTGAACGAATTTTGAACTTGGACGAATTTGGAGGCATTTCAAGCAATCTCGACTGTCTTAAAAGCCGATGGACCACTTTGGAACTGTGAAGGTTGCTTGAGCAATTTTGGAACTGCAAAGACTTGATTAATGAACTTTTGACACAAGAGAAGTTTCTAGCTGAGTAAATTAGTCCACGAGTGGCTAAAGCGTTTTAGAAAGCCTCTTGGGCCACACTAGAACCGCAACAGCTCCAATGTTGGAGCCACAAAAACATGGTTGACACAAAAAAGTTTCTATTCTCATTCATATTTCATTGGCTTTTTTTTTTCAGTTACTCCTTCCACAATTCTAGATTTTTAGTAACCTTCTGTTACGGATTGACAATCTCTTGTAGATTGAATTGTGCAAGGAGTAAATGGCGAAGAAAAAGCAAATAAAACATGAATGAAAATACCAATACTTCGCAAAGAAGATACAGAGATCTGAAAAAGTTTCTGAGGCAACATAAAATGGGTTTCATAAAGCATCCCCGAAGCCGTTTGGACCGTTTTGAAGACACGAAGGGTGCTTCAGTGGAACACAGTTGACGCGAACAGTTTCTAACTGGGACAATTGAAAAAATGCAAAAAAAGTTTCTGATTCATTAGTCAATAAATGGCTACAGCAAGGCACTTAAAAAACTGCTCAAAGGATTTTGAAATGGGCGAGGTTGGCTCTGTAAAACTACGATTACTGCTAAAAAATTATCCGTCAGATTGATAACTAATTGATAAGTCGTATAGATGATTCAGTAGGTGGGTCGAGATAGTAAACGCTAATTAGATTTGTTTTATCTTTTTCTATTTTATTTATTACATCGCTTACATGAATCACAATTTGAAAACTGTTTATATATCTTTGAGCAAAGATAACACAAACATTAAAGTAAGGTGTAAACATTTGTATCTTTTAATTTATAAACGTGCTAATTGTGCGTGTGTGTGTGATTTGTTTTATAAATATTTAATTTATTCTAACATCATACAGTTTCCAACTTTTGACGAATATTTATTTGTGCTTAACTAAGAAATGATGTTCGATACGGTAATAAAATCAATATTTTTATTTGGTAAATTAAGATTCTATTTAAGAAATTATTTTTCTCACTCCACCACCCCATAAGAACGAATTCATCAAATTTAAAAAAATCGAAGATAAAGTTAGACGAAACTAATTTATTATTAGTTAGATTGGCTAATTTTAGCCCACATTTCTCTGTCAGTTTAATAGTTTTTTAGGGTTTCATCAATATAATAATTGGATTTGTTAATCGTCTTACTAATTCCACAAAGACACTTTCTTTAACAATGAACACAATTTCTCAGTCAAAAGTCTATCCATTGAAAGAATACGCCGGGAAGAAGATAAATTAAATACTTAATAACAAGAAGATAATCTTAAGGATGAAAAGTTATTGGTCTAGAAGATTTACTAAAAAACCTCATCAATTGAGGAGACTTTGGGAGATCAAGAACTCCCTTTTGTTAACAAAAAAAGACGTCGGTTGTTTTCAAAGAAGTCGATGGCGATCAAATTTCAAAGTGCTCCTTTTTCATCACATTCCTCTATTTTCGAATCTCTCGACCTTGCCACCAACAACGACTCAAAAATAACTTATCTTTGTGTCCCCAGATGTCGCCGGTGGTGTCAGCGGCCAATCCAGGCAGCCGCCAAGTAAGCAACATTAGTTTGGCGGCCACACCGACCCCTCCTCCCCACGGTGTTAATCGCGGTTGGTCTGCTACTTGCCTCCGGCCCAGCCCTCCGTTGAGACTTTGCCTGGCGCGTGGCACGTCACTGAACGACTTGTATACCAGAGGAAACAGAAAGCAGCTCAGCTACAAGGAAGACAACCTCATATGGGACGTCATCAACGCTTACTGCATGGTCAAGCCCAGAAATACAATCAATTCCGGTAGGTATTAGCATGGTACTAGTCGAAATATCCCAAGCCTCGGTAATCTTAACTGAAACACGTAACTGACTCTTGTTTATTTCTTGGGATCACAGCGGATCTTCTCACGGGTGGTAACGTACAAATGCATGACAAAGTTGCACGCCCTATGCATAGATCTAGTCTCGCTCTTATTAGATCCTCATCGTCGACGGGAGTAACTGCTTTGCCTCTGCAGCCCCACAACTACAGACCGCACGCGCCAAGAGCTTCCACTTGGTGTTGCGGATCTTTGGTGGTGAAGCAGCTGCGCAAAAATATCTGAAGCTGCCTCTGACACGTTAGTTGGTCTTGTTAGTCACTAACAGATTTTCAGTGTTTTTAAATTCCATAATTATCCAAAATTTGAATTTCAAATATAATAAGAGTTGTGTATAAAACTCGAACGAATTGTTTTTCACAAGTCTATACTGCGACTGTGTTGAAAAATTTTAGAAACATTGAAATCGTTTTACGAAATAATGATTGGGAATATGTTCTTGTTTTGCTCGAAACCTGTCAGATTCTCGTGTTGTCTGCAACCACACTAAACACTTTAACACATTTAACTTTATGCAGCCACAGATTCTTTCCTGTTATGCTTGATTAAGTGAATTGTGCCCGAAACCCACACTTTTACTTGACCACATTAAACACATATGGTTTTTCTTCGGTTGTCGTGAATTTGCCTCATAATCTACCAAACTGCCTGTTAGACCCAAAGCGTTGATTGAATTTGGATATAACCAGTAGTAAATTCCTGTCATGCGAAACCCGATGACTTCTTCGTGATTTCACAGCCCCACCCACTAAATTAAACAATTCAATTTTACTGTAGATTGTTCTGTAACCAAGTAACCATCCAGTGTTAGCACTTCAATTGTGTTTTGAGAGTTTTGCCAACAAAACTAATTTTTTTTTTTTTAGTGAACATCGCCAATGGGCCAAAGCTTGACAATAATAAATACGTTGAGGAAAAGCTGGATATTCTTCAAACCAAAGTGAACATTTTAGAGTATAATTTGGCGGCGCTATCTACAGAGTTAATGGAGGAAAAAACGGCACGGTGCAATCTGCAGACCATTGTAAAAAAATATCTCCTTTCTAATTCCAAAGATTTAGATAATTTAGACTGGTCTGCTCTGGAAACTAGTATTTAAGAGTATTTTTGTATTATATCATAACGACTTTAGAATATTGTATTATTTATATTGTGTTCATTTGTTATTTTATATTTTTTATGACGTATTATAATTTTTAAATCTATTAGGTACCCAACGTATTAATTTTTGGAAAGTAAATATTTTAATACTACATTTTGTTGTATCAATTTTTGACTAATAACCACGAGTTGTTGAATAGTTTCTTTCGGCTCGATTACTAGCAGATAGTTAACTAGCTCTGTGTCATCAGGTTACTAGCAAGACTAGCTGTAAAAAACTGGGAAAAAAAGTTGAAAGCTCGCTACCATGGGACATGCGTTTGTTATCTAGTAAACTAACCATGTATCATCATAGCTACTGTAAAATCCATTTCATTTCGAGCTAGTTGGATGCTGAGCTGGTGGAAAGTTTTTCATTATGGTCACTCCCACGAACTGACTTAATCAGTTTCAAACTTGCCAGATAGTTGGTAGTAAATTCACTCCCATGTAATCAAGCTTTTAGGCTTCCAAATAAACATCACAGCAAATAGAAAAGTTTCCTAAATTTTTCCACCAATAGAACATATATTATGATTTTGTTTACAAAACTCCTTGTTTTTATTTTATGGCAAAATTTTAAGAAGGAAGCAAAAACAGAGATTATAAAAAGTTTCCAAAAAACAAAATCCAAATATACCAAAAAATCATTATTTTAAAGCTGGAATTTTCAAAAAAAGTAAAAACTTCGAAAAAAGTCGACATTTTCCAAATTAACTCAAAATTTGGAAAAAACTTGAAATTTTGGAAGTCGAATAAGACTGTCGACATTCTGAAAAAAGTTGATATTTTAAAATGTCGAAATTTTCAAAATACATAATTCTACATTCCCATTAAAAATCAAATTCTTCAAAAAGTCGAAATTTCCAAAAAAGTAACCCAAGAATTCTAGGTCTTCTTTCAGGCAGACGAAGGCGCGGGTATCAGCTATACCTTATTAAGATAAAAAATGGAACTCTTACAATCTCATTTTCATGTCCATCCATCTGTCACAAAGGTTTCAATTTTTTATCAAAATTCCAATTTTTCTACAGAAGCTTTAGCATTACAGATTCCAATTTTGTTCTGAATACTTAATTCCAAATTGTAACTGTTTTCTCCAAATTTCCTGTTAAAAGTGGAAAAATTTACAGTTAAAACCAGAGATTTTGAAAGAGTTTTGAAAGTAAAAATATCACCTTTGCAAATTTTGACCTGTAAAATACTATAACGCTAAAAATCAACATAACACGATTAATTTTATTCACATTCTTATAAAAAAAATTGTCTGCACACCACAAACTAGTTAGTAGATCACTATTGAAACTGTAAAACCACAACTTCTTCAATTATTTAACCCTTTAACTACAGAAATTTGTCTACAAACAAAACTGTGAGTTGAAACGCAAAAATAAAAGTTGAAGAGATAACTATAAGTGTATTTTTAATAAGAACTAAGTGTGATATGATTTTATGAGAGAATCATCAATAAGCAATACCTGTTCCTGGCTTAATTAGTTAAATCGCTTAACGGCATATATACTTCATGACAGATTTGTTGCATCGCGTCGTCTATTGACGACAGCAGTAGTTAAAGGGTTAATTACAATAATCAGTAATTCAGTCAAACCACAAGGTAAATTTCACTATTCTTCGATTAAGATGTTCCAGTGGGGGCGCCCCCCATGGTTTGCTGCTGGGACTGCGCCTGCTGGCTCATTTGATTCCCATTACCCTGCATCTGTATGCTGCGGGCGGCTGTCCTACCTTGCAGATGCTTCAGTTTGATCCTATCCAATTCGTTAACTCGCGATCTCGCATGTTCCAATCTATGCCAAGCCATCTGCAATACTTTCTGTGATGCATAACCGGAGCCCTCGTGTGGTTGCCCTGTAGACACCTGAGTTAGGTAGTTTATTTGATCCGTTAATTTACTTTCGACGGCCCCTAGGGTTTTCAGGAAGGTTTGCGTGTTGTTTTCTGCTTGTTTGAGGCTTGATTTCTCCTTGCTTAGTTCAACGAATACTTGGCCTAAAAAAGTGGATTTGGTAGTCTCTTTGGGTACTTAAAATACTCTCTAACTGTTAGAAAGTTATGAATATTGTGTTTAATTTTGATGGAACGAACTGGTGCTTGGTCATCTTCTAAAATTGATATATAAATTTTATCCCCTGAAACCAAGAAAGATTAAAAAGGACAACGATCTCTCTGAAGGTGATAGCTTGGCTATCGAAATGCGTTAGAGCAACCATTGTTGGGTTTTTTAATCTTTCTTGGTTTTAGGGGACAAAATTTGTATTTCAAGTCTGTTTAATGATTTTATTTATAAGGTTTTAGTCCTTTTAAAAACGACTGCTTAAGCAGTTTTGGAAACGGCTATTTTATTATTTAGAAGCAGGTGTCTTATTATTTAGAAACAGCTGTTTTATTATTTAAAAACGGACGTCTCTAAAAGCGGATTTGCTGTTTAGGGACGCTATTTTTAACTGTTCAAAAAGACTTTCTTGGCCTTAATATTTCTTTAATAGAACCTCGCTTAACAAACATAATTCGTTCCAGAGTCGTACTCTTAATGTAAAATATTCCTTAAGTGAAACATTTTTTCCCCTATAAATGAATCTAAGAGTTGATAGTGCATTCCATACTCAAAACAGCACATAAACATTTTTAAGAAGCATAACTCATTGTAATTTTTTTTTTACTGAGGAATAAATCAATATAAAATGGGAATTCCATTTATGCAATCAAGAAAAGAATCAGAGTAATTAGTTTATTTAACGTACTAACTAATGACAATAAGGTTTGCCTAACTTCATTGATGTTCATTGTCTGGGATAGTAACTTGCAGAAATTCCAGCTATGCTGTTCGAATATTGGCCCTAATTTTAAACACCACTCGGTATTCCTCATCACACAAACTAATGCAGCCTGGAAACAATCTGTCTTCTACCTCCATCACTCTTTGTTCGAAACATTTCTCGTTAAGTAGTGGTTTTTCTCTAAATTTGCTCATTAAGTGAATTACTCTTTATACATGGTGCTCGTTAAACGAGGTTCAACTGTATTTAAAAATATTTGGATCACCAAATGTAAAAGAAAATTGAGTTGTGTATAAATAAAAACGATACCTGCGCTGTGTAAGCACGTAATTATGTCTTTTTCTATCGAATCTAACACTTGTATCCTCTCCATTGGGGCGGTCATTTTCAAATTTGTTTCTACTTATTTATTTATTGTTTCAAGCTGCTAAAAAACACTACTAATGTAATTCTATTTTAGAACTTTAATAGCAACAACAAAGAACAAAACTCACAAAAACATTGGGATCAGACGAAAAATTAAATTGTGAGGTTAACTTATGACAAATGACGTTTACGCTGCAGATAACCGGATGAACTACAATGTTTGCGAACTACTTCTATGATAGTATTAGGCTCTATTTACACTGCCGCATCTACAGCTTGGGTTGCTGAGACATAGGTAGATGGCGCTGTTGTTGATTACAGCATTGCCAGGCTATTAGAATTTATACTAGATTTAGGTAGAATTTTTGACGCCTAGTAGAAGATTTGGTAGAAAACTGTGTTTAGTATAAAAGTTTGGTAGTTTTTTGTTATATTAAGTAGAATTGTTGTTACTTAGTAGAATTTCTTATTCTTTCATTTAGACTGATATAAAATTTATACGTAAAACTTTTTTTTTTGTTTCTTTTTTAGTCCTTAAAAATATTACGGCGGCAAGAGTATGAATTTCATGAAGGCGTAGAAAGGACATCAATTGAAAAAAAAATCATTTTTACACCTCTCACGTTCAGTAATTTCTATTTTTGATTAGCAAAATTTCTGGGAATTTCAAGAAAAAAGTCGAAATTTCGACTTTTCTCTCGAAATTTCGAGATTAAAATTAAAATTTCGATTTTCAATTCGGATTTTCGAGAAAAAGGTCAAAATTTCTAGTTCAAAGCCGAAATTTCTAAATTAAAGTCGAAGTTTCGAGATAAAAGTCGAAGTTTCGAGAAAAACATTGTAAATTTTTAAAAGATATATTTAATAATTGATGTCCCTGTACAAAGGCATAGAAAAGATTAAAAAACAAATTACAAATTTCGATTTTTTTCTCAATGTTGCTTTCAATTTTGAAATTTCGACTATAAACCTGAAATGTTGACTTAAATTTCGACTATAAACTCGAAATCTCGATTTTTTCTCGAAATTTTGACTTTTTCCTCGGAATTTCGACGATTCTTAAAATTTTTAAAAAGATATATTTAATAATTGATGTCCCCGTACAAAGGCGCAGAAAAGATTAAAAAAACAAATTAGAAATTTCGATTTTTTCTCAAACTGTTGCTTTCAATTTCGAAATTTCGACTATAAACCTGAAATTTTGACTCAAATTTCGACTATAAACTCGAAATCTCGATTTTTTCTCGAAATTACGACTTTTTTCTCGAAATTTCGACGATTTTAAAAATTTTTTCTCAACCTAAATCTGGGAATTTCGACTTTAAACCCGAAATTAACACTTTTTTACGAAGGCTCAGAAAGGACATCTACTAACAATTTTTTTTTTAGAAATGTCTTCCTTTTTCTAAAAATTTCGATTTTAATCTCGCGTCTTTTTTCTTGAAATTTCATCTTTTTTCTTGAAATTTCGACTTTAATTCCCGGATTTCCAGTTTAATTCCGAAATTTCAACTTTTTTCTCGAAATTTCGACTTTGTTTTGGAATTTCGACTTTAAACTCGCAATTTCAATTTTTCTCTTTAAGTTTTGACTTTAATCTGGAAATTTTAACTATAAACTCAAAATATCTAGTATTTTTTCTCAAAATTTCGAGATTTAAGTCGCAATTTTAACTTTAACCTCGAAATTCGAAGAAAAAAGTCGAAATGTTGGTGGTTAAAGGTAAAAATTACTGAACGCACCCTACTGCCAACTGTCAATATTAATGGGAAACGAGAAAGTTGGGATGCAACTGTCATCTGTCCAAGTTAACCATAGAATGTAGAAATTTCGAGATTAAAATCGAAATTTCGACTTTAATCTTGAAATTTCGACTATTTTCTCGAAATTCCGAGCCAAAATTTTGACTTTAATCTCCAAATTTCGAGAAAAAAGTCGAAATTTTAGAAAAACAATGGAAATTTCGAAATTAAACTCGAAGATCTGAGAAAAAAGTTGAAATTTAGGGTTTAAAGTCGAACTTTCGAGTTTAAAATCGAACTTTCGAGATCAAAATTGAAATTTCCAGAAAAAAAGTCCGAATTTTGAGATCAGAGTCGAAATCTGTGTATTTTAAAAAAAAAATGATGTCCTTTCTATGCCTTCGCACTTTTTTCTCGAAATTTGAAGATAAAAGTTGAAATTGCAACTTTAATTTGAAAATTTTTAGAAAAAAGCTGAAATTTTGGTAATTAAAAATAGAAATTACTGAACGCACCCTACTGCCAACTGACATTAGTCTTGAGAAAGGGGAGCGGTGGGACGCAACTGTCATCTGCCTACCTTAACCATAGAGTATAGAAATTTCTAGAAAAAAGTCGACATTTTAAGATTAAAGTCGAAATTTCGAGAAAAAAGTCTAAACTTTGAGATTAAACTCGAAATTTCTGATTTTTTAAAAATTGATGTTCTTTCTACGTTTTTGTATTTTTTTGGAAATTCCGAGATAAGTCGAAAGCTTCAACTTAAATCTCGAAATTTTTAGAAATAACTGAAATTGTGGAAAAAATTAAAAATATAAATTACTGAACGCACCTCACTGCCAACTGACAATATTCTTGGGAAAGGGGAATGGTGAAACACAACTCTCATATGTCTAACATAACCATAGAGTATAGAAATTTCGAGAAAAATCAAAATTTTAAGAAAACATTCGAAATTTGTAAATTAAAGTCGAAATTTTGACTTTAAAATCGAAATATCTAAATTTTTTAAAATCTATGTCCTTTCCACGCCTTTTTAGAACTATCTACGTCTTCAGACCATAGAATTTACGTAAACATCATGGGGAAGAAACGACCAAATGATTGGAAATATTGAGTTGAGGAATTTTTTTTTAGTCATCAAAATTTATGGAGCATAGTTGGTGTTTTTGTCATCAAAAATTTTCAAATGCAACCATTAGGATAACAATTTGCTCATAAATATAGTAGAATTTATTAAAATTTATGCCAATAGAACTTGGGGCATTATTTAATACAAAACTCCTCATCTGGTAACACCGATTGGTTAGAAGTTCTATGGTTTTAAAGCTAAATGATATAATAAAAGATGGTCGAAAGTAGGGATGATCGATATTAGAAAAACATCGATATTGACATCAATGTTAACATCGGTTCAAAAGTATCGATGTACGATGAATATCGAAAGAAAAATATCGATGTACAAAAACATCGATGTTTTAGGTTAAAAAAAAAAAACAATCCATTTTATTATACGGTATACATATAGTAAGCAACGTAAGCAAATTCATGGTAGATTGTTGGGTTACATTACTGCAAAAGTTTGAGTTTACTGGACAGACATAGAGTACAATATAGGGTACATTTACTATACCTGTTAGTTCGTTTTCGAAGTTTCATTAAAAAAAAATTAACTTCTTAGTAGTTAGTTAACTTCTTAGTGTTAGTACACTCGCTCCCACTTTATTCTTAGATAATAAAAAAAATTGGCCACGGCAGTTTTTTATTTTGTTAGTTTTAATTTGGTTACGTCGATCAGGGGTATTTAGTGTATACAACATGTGTTACACCTAATCACGCTAGGTGGCCTAGCCCTAGACTTGGGGTGTATCGATATCGATGTTTCGATTTTATTCTGATAACATCGATGTATCAATATTATCGAAAACTTAACATCCATATTAAAACATCGATTTTTTTCCACTAAACATCGATGTTCATTCACCATCGATGAATATCGATCATCCCTAGTCGAAAGCACCTTAAAGAATATTTAGTGTAATATCGGAGCCTTCTGCATCGGAATCGTCACCGTTGTGTGCATATATCCAGAATTTAATCAGTTCCGACATTGGGGTCTGAGAATGCGAAGGATAAATGCCAACTTTGGAATTAAAAATATTAAACCATAGACAAACTACTGTATACTCTTTGGACGCAATTACAACTCAATAAAAATGGCGAACTTTATAAAAAGACGCTTCGGTGAGTGATTCGTTTTAATTTTTGTTTAAAGTGAAGTGCTTGAATTTAACTTTATGTAGAGTGTTTTCATAAAGTTTGAATACAATTTAATAGTGCAAAAGATTCACACTTGATTAATTTCCCAAAATATTGTGTTCGTCTCACGTTCCATGTCTGACCGGTTTCGAACGAGTAGGTAGACGAGTGCCTGCGCGAAGCTGAGGTAAGTTTGGAGACATTTCATTAGAATCTTGGGCGTAAGAAATAGAAAAAGCCTCAGGGTCCAATCCGCTTCTTGGCGCACCTATTAGATTATAATATTGTAGAGTTCGCGTCATCTAAAAATTGGATCAAGTATCTCGTTTCTTCAATAAGTTTATAATTCTGTGAAATGTTATAGAGTTTTAAATTAGTTACTAAAAAAGCCACCAGATTTAAAGCTAGCTTCACGAACAGTAATTACGTGATTTATGTATTGCCTATACTCGGGGGTTGTTTGCCGGAAATGTTTGGCGCTTTTTATTATTAAATTTAGATTTTTTAAAAAGTTATGACTATTTTCGGAATCTAAACTCTTTTCAACGTTGACTTGTAAAAACTTCGCTTTTTTTAAAGGTTTTATGAAAAATGTCGCCTATTGGAGAAAATGTTATTGATATTTTTTTGAAGAATCTGATTCTAAATTTCGAATTTTTAATATTTTGAACGAACTGTATAAAACTTAACGAAGGGTCGATTTTTAAAAGGAATTTTTATTTTCAAGTTAAAAGTGAAATCTTTCAAAATAAGTCAAAATTTAGAAAATTTTTCGAGTTTAAAATTGAAGTCGGATTTTAAAAAGAAGCCAAAATTCGGTTTCGGCTAAAAATCTAGTTTCGGTCTCTATTCAAAATATTTATTGATTTATTTTACTTACCAAATTCAAGGAAAACTTCTGAAACAAATCAAAGAATTCAAATGGCAGGATTTATTTTCAACTTTAATAGAACTTAACCTTAGAAAAGTATACAAATGGCACTGATTTTCACTCGTAAATTAAACCTTAAAACAAATCGGAGGGGAGCTTTCAATTTCGGTCTTTCTGGCAGGAAAAGTCCACGAAGTGAGAAAAATTGCAATATTTGAAACTCGCTGCAAGTCAGCGAATTTCAAATATTTTTTCCGAAAAAGGTTGCGGAAAAACTATCAAAATGTTAAACAACTTCTAATTTGTTAAAATGTGATAGCTCTTTCGCTTCTCTCGTTAATTACCCAAATCGAGTAATTTACCAGCGCGAACGTGGGATAAACAGTGAGCTTTCGACGCCATCAAAGACCGAGTTAGCGCCCCCAGTTCGTCGAAGATCAGTCTCTACAAGGAGAGCGTTTGTGGTTTTGTCGTTTTCGCTTCCAGCGTTGTACCTCATTGCGTATTCTCGTCACATCCAAGGCGTAAGTCCTACAGCAGCCTCCTACCCACGTAACCCCCAAGTCCAACCATCTTTGAACGTAGGTTTCAACAGGTTCGCATTTGTCCCTGTCGATCCACCTGGAACATAACGATTCGTTTCAGTCTGTTTTTGCACGCATTTGTAATTTAGCGATCGGATAAGGGAACCGCAAATCGATGATGAATGATAATTGAGTGTTCAATTCATTTGAATTTTGCCATGTTTTATTTAATTTAATTGGATTTGGAGCTATTAACTAATTGGGGGAATTTTAAACAGAGCCGAGGGTAAACCGATAAATTCAACTTTGTGCTGCATGATTAATGTGGCCGATGGGCTTCGTTTCGCATCGAGGGAATCGCTGCAAAAATTATTAAAAATCGCGTCTCCGCTATCCGAAAAAAATTGAGATTTTCTTTTAGATTTGTCTTTTAATGTAATCTGAAGAAGATAAGTAACGTGTGTACAAAAAGTTATCTAATTTAGTGTGCTGTCATTTTTGGCCAAGTTTACATATGTCCCTTCATTTATCGGTAGACAGATAAACAAACGTAACCTTAAAAAAATATTTTATTGATTTGATATTACAATGGAAGAAAAATCTTTTATTGTTGAATCCTACTTTCGAAAGCCCAAGAAAGGCAATCGTGATTGGATCTCTTCTATTCCTGACAGTGCTGCAGAAATTTTATGTCGAGGTTAAATGTCAATTTGGCGAGTACGAATCAAGTAAGAAACATACGGGAATATGTCAAAAAATGACAGCAGCTCACTAGATTAGAAAATTTTAAAACAATACAATATTTCTGTGAAACTTTCGAGAGATAAAGCTAGAGGAATTTTTTGTTGTGGTTCGTGATTTTTCTCGAGTTGGAGGGCGAAACAAATTGCGCCAAAGTTTTATATAACGATAGTTTTGAAACGCAAAACGCCGGCGTAATTATTTTACGATTCGTTTTGATGAATTAAGGTAGACGCGGTCGATTTATTTTTTGCCCCCAAAGGGTTAATTCGGCCATTATTTGGAACGAAAAAAAATTCAAACGAATAATACACGCTATTGTTCGCCAGACTATTATCCTAATGTCCGTTTCCTTTTATTCGTTATATTTTCAGAGGAGTAGCGGCATTGTATGGCGAGGAACTTAATAAACCGAACATTGTTCTCTCCATGCCACTTCATAATATGTACCTTAATCAGTATTTTGTTATTTACGAGGTGATGTGAGGGCGATGTGTGTACGGAAAAATATCAAAGTGAGGCGCTCGGTTTCCCCTCAGTTTATAGGGGAGCAGAAATAACTTGTTCCATTATACGCTTATATTACAAGGCTATCGATTGCCTTTAATATTAGTTCCTTAAAGCAAAAGAAGCCGGCAGGTAATAGCGCAAAAAGAAAAGTTATGTTCCTAAGGAAAGCCCATTTTCCTGCGATTTTATATTATTTTAGCGAGGCCAATTTTCATATTACAACTTGATGCTGTTAAGGTTTCAAAAAGAGTTTTGAATAGACGTAAACGACCTCAATATTGCTGAACGCCGTTGAGCTCCTTAAAGGGCGAGGGAAATTTTTACTCCAAAGGCATTCGTTAATATCAGGCGGTAAAAATTTAAGTCAGTGGTAGTCAACCTGACTCATATTCGTTTGAAGCTTTTTGATGACCAATAGGTAAGCACTGGCAATTATAACAGTAGATAAGGGCTTTTTTTGTCAAGTTTATATATTTCCGAAAGCTTTTCTTTTTTTAGTTGTCAAATAAACAATTTGCGATTTGAATTTTGAAATTTGAATTTCAAATTTCGAATTTTGAATTTGCTTCAAAATTGTCACTTAAGCATTTAACATTAATATGGCACGAAAATTCATTCTAAGACCGTATTTTCTCAAAATTTCGAGTTTATGAAAATGACTTTTTAAAAAAAAAATGACTTTGGTTTCCCTTCGAAAATTTTGACTTTTTTTAAACATTTTAATATTTTTCAATATTTCAAAAATTTTGTTCTAATTTTGACTTATTTTGAAAACTTTAGCCTTTTCATAATTTTGTTTTTCTATAAAATTTTGACTTTAGTATTTGCTTAATTTCGATATTTATCAAAATTTTAACTTTTTCTGGAAATTTTGGCTTTTGTGATTCGAAATTTTCCAATTTTTTGGTTTTCTAATTCGAAATTTTCCAATAATTTTTTAATTTTTCTCATAATTTCCACTTTTTCCAAATTTTGACTTCATTTGAAAATTTAACATTTTTCACAATTTGGCCTGTTTTCTCAAAATGTTGCCTTGTTTGCTAAATTTCAATTTTTTTCAAAAATGTGACTTTTTTTGAATCTTTTTACTTTTGTATTAATTTGGATATTTTCAAATTTATTTTTTTAAATTTAATAAAAATATCGATTTTTTTCAACCATTCTTTAAAATGTAATTTCCTCTGAAAATTTTGGCTTTTTTTTCAACATTCTAACAGGCTCTAGAAATTTTGACTTTTAAATTGAATGTTTTTGAAAGTCAT
Source organism: Dastarcus helophoroides (assembly GCA_028583605.1). NCBI lineage: Eukaryota > Metazoa > Arthropoda > Insecta > Coleoptera > Bothrideridae > Dastarcus > Dastarcus helophoroides. Next base: position 9,983,582 of record CM053335.1, on the reverse strand, counting down.
TTTTTTTAAATTTTGTATTTATTCAAAATGTTGACCTTTTGAAAATTTCGAATTATTTGAAAATGCTGCTTTTTCAAAATTTCGAGCTGCTTTTTTTTGTAAATTCGATTACTTTGATTTTTTTAAACTTAGACCTTTTTCCAGATTTCCACTTTTTTTTTGTTGAAAATTTCGACCTTTCTTCAAAACTTTGAATTTTCCTCGAAATTTTGACTCTTGTTTGAAAATTCAGATTTTTTTCCAAAAATTTCCTTTTTTCTCGACATTTTGATTTTTCTGTTAATTTGACTATTATTTGAAAAATTCGACTTTTTTTTGAAAATTTCGATTTTTATTGATTGAATAGTTGGATTTTTCAGAATTTTGGCTCTTGAATATATTTAAAGTTTTTTCAGAATTACCACTTCCGTAAAAATATCGAGCTTTTGGTACCAACATTTTGATTTTGTATCGAAGTTTTGATTATTTTTCTAATTTTGATTTTTTTTTAAAATGGCGATCTTGAAAACTTCGAATTTTTTGAAAATGCTGACAAAAAATTTCAACCTTTTTCAAAATTTGGACTTTCTCAAAAATTCGACTTTTTAGTAAATTCGGTTATTTTGATTGTTTTTTAAACTTGGACATTTTTCCAAATTTCCACTTTTTTTTCTTTGGAAATTTTGACCTTTGTTCAAAACTCATTTTTTCTCGAAGTTTTGACTCTTATTTGAACATTCCGATTTTTTCAAAAATTTCCTTTTTTTCTCGACATTTTGATTTTTACGTTAATTTGACTTTTATTTGAAAAATTCGACTTTTTTTTTGAAAAATTCGACTTTTTTTTTGAAAAATTCGACTTTTTTTTTTAAAATTTAGATTTTTATTGATTGAATAGTTGGATTTCAGAATTTTGGCTCTTGAATATATTCGAAGTTTTTCGAGAATTTCCAATTCTTTGAAAATGTCGAACTTTTAGTACCAACATTTTGATTTTGTATCTTTTTCAAAAATTCAACTTTCGTGTAAATTCCATTATTTTGATTTAGAAATTTTTCCAAATTTTCCCCTTTTTTTTGGAAATTTTGACCTTTGTTGTTCAAAACATTGATTTTTTTCTCGAAGTTTTGATTCTTCTTCGAAAATTCCGATTTGTTCAAAAATTTTCCTTTGTCAAAAATTCCTTTTTTTCCCATCATTTCGATTTTTATGTTAATTTGACTTTTATTTGAAAAATTCGGATTTATTTGAAAATTTCAATATTTATTGAATAATTGGATTTTTCAGAATTTGACTCTTGAATATATTTGAAGTTTTTTCAGAATTTCCACTTTGAAAATATCTAACTTTTAGTACCAACATTTTAATTTTTTATCGATTACTTTTCTAATTTTAATTTTTTTCAAAATGGCCATCTTGAAAATTTCGAATATTTTGAAAAGGTTGACAAAAAATTTCGACGTTTTTGAAAATTTCGACTTTTTCAAAAATTCGATTATTTTGATTTTACTTTTTTCCAAATTTTCATATTTTTGTTAGGAAATTTTGACAACTTTGATTTTTTCTCGAAGTTTTGACTTATTTGAAAATTCCGATTTTTTTTCAAAAATAGTGGGATTTTTTAGAATTTTGGCTCTTGAATATATTTGAGGTTTTTCAGAATTTCGCTCTTTTTGAAAACATCCAATTTTTGGTACCAACATTTTGATTTTGTATTCAAGTTTTGAATATTTTTCTAATTTTGATTGTTTTCAAAATGTCGATCTTGAAAACTTCGAATTTTTTAAAAATGCTGACAAAAAATTTTGACCTTTCCCAAAATTTCAACTTTTTCAAAAATTCGACTTTTTTGTATATTCGATTATTTTGATTTTTTTTAAACTTGGACCTTTTTCCAAATCTTCCCTTTTTTTTTGAATATTTTGACCTTTGTTCAAAACTGATTTTTTCTCGAAGTTTTCACTCTTGTTTAAAATTTTTTTCAAAAATTTCCACTTTTTTTCGACATTTTAATTTTTATGTTTATTTGACCTATATTTGAAAAATTCTACTTTTTTTTTGAAAATTTCGATATCTGTTGAATAGTTAGACTTTTCAGAATTTCGACTGTTGAATATATTTGAAGTTATTTTCTTTGAAAATATCGAACTTTTAGTACCAACATTTTGATTTTTTATCGATTATTTTTCTAATTTTGATTTTTTTCAAAATGTCGATCTCGACAATTTCAAATTTTTTGAAAATGTTGACAAAAAATTTCGATCCTTTTCAAAAATTCGACTTTTTGGTAAATTCGATTACTTTGATTTTTGTTAAGCTTGGATATTTTTTCCAATTTTCATTTTTTTATTTGGAAATTTTGACCTTTGTACAAAATTTTGACTTTTTCGCGAAGTTTTGACTCTTGTTTGAAAATTCCGATTCTTTTCAAAAATTTCCTTTTTTTTCTCGATATTTTAATTTTTATGTTCATTTGACTTTTAGTTGAAAAATTCGACTTTTTCTAAAAAAGTCGAATTTTTCAAAAATTTGATTTTTCATAATTTTGACTTATATATGAAGTTTTACAAATTTTTTACTTTTTTGAAGATATTGAACTTTTAGTACCAACATTTTTTATCGAAGTTTTGATCATTTTTCTAATTTTGATATTTTCCAAATGTCGATCTTGAAAATTCGAATTTTTTGAAAATGCTGACAAAAAATTTCGATCTTTTTCAAAATTTGACTTTTTTCAAAAATTTGACCATTTTGTAAATTCAATTATTTTGATTTTTTTTAACTTAGACCCTTTTCCGAATTTTCACTTATTTTTTGAAATTTCGAGCTTTGTTCAAAAAACTTTCATTTTTTCTCGAAGTTTTGACTCAGTTTGTTTTTTTAATTTCGACTGATTCTCGACGTTTTAATTTGATTTCGATTAATTTGACTTTTATTTAACAAATCTGAGTTTTTTTGAAAATTTCGAGTTTTATTAAAAAAGTTGGATTTTTCAAAATTTTAAATAAAAGTTATTTAGAAACTGTTGAAGGTTTTTTAGAATAATCGAACTCTTATCACCAAAATTTTGACTTTTTCGAGGTTTATAAAAAAACAAATAAATTAAACCATTCGCACATTTTACAAAAATGTATTATTATCTATATTTGAGTAAAAATCTCATTGGATTCACGGAAGTATTTATTTTATACTGAATATTAAATAGTAATTTTCTTTACTAAAAATGTTTGGTAAAAGCGGCTAATAAAATAATTTCAGGAAAAATGGTTCAGTTTTGATTATTTTTTGAATTTCGATTATTTTTAAAATATCTATTTTCTGTCAAAATTTCGTTCATTTTGGAAAACGGCGATTTATTTTCAAAGTTTCCACATTTGGACGCTTCAGATTAATTGATATAAATTGGCTACGTCGAAACCAAAATACAGTCAAAACCGGATATAACGACATCATTTACAACGACCCATCGGTTATTACGACTAAATGGCAAGGTCCCAGCAATTATTTTAAAAGCTAACTGTACTACCAGATATATCGCTTATAACAACTACCGGTTTCAGCGTCCATAGTTTATGGTCCCTTCAATGTCGTTATATCCGGTTTCAACTGTAGAAGACAAATTTTGGTTTCGGTCGAAATTTTAGTTTCGATCAGTCTCTAGTTTTTATATTAGTTTACTGACATTGCCACATTGACCGGCCAAACCGCACACTGTGATATTCATGTTTTGAACATTTAACATTTTCCGAATTACAGTCGATGTGCAAACAGGCTACAGATTGCCATATCATCGAAACAAGATTAGATCTAATGTTAATAGCAAATTTAAGCCGAAACTATCGGAGCTTTATTAAATCCTCAGAAATTCGACTATTTGCAGAAGGAAAACAAGCAAACAAAGTGGCTAATGGTGGCCATTTATAATTTAAAGGGAAATGCAGTCGACTATGTTCCAAGGAATCCGATTCTCAATTTGTGGGAGAAATTGGGAAATAATGTAACCGTTTAATTACTGTTTATGGTATGTTTATTGTTCCACATTTGTAAGTTCAGAATTCAGAGAAATATATCAAATTTTTGAAAAAATGGCTTTCGAAATGTGTTAAATATCGTAACAAGAATCCCTGAAATTTTGAGTTTCAGCATTTAGAAGTTAAATCTGAATACTAGACTGCTTTCTCTTATAAAATCAAAATTTACTGTCATTCCGAAACTATTTTTTAACCTCGCGATTTCAACATTTTTACAAGCAGATGCATCAGTTCAAAATTTGATAACTTAGATTTTAGTTTATTCCAAATTTTGACTTTTTTTCTCAAAAATAAACTTAAGCTTCTTCAGGGAAAAATTTGGGAACCCGATCCTATGATCGGGTCGTCTGTATGATCAGTGAAAATTGCCGCCCCTCTTGATTTATAAAAATATGATATTTGCCAACGCTGCTTCGAACCCCCTCGTCTGGAGTAGTTCAGCTGGCAAATTTCTTGGCTTTAAATAAGTAAAGGAAGGTTGATTTTTTCCATTCTACTCGATCACCAATTATTTCCATGCATGAAGTTAGTAAAAGTTCTCAAAGAACGTATGGGGGATATCCACCTTATGTACACGAAAAACTGTCTTACCCCAAATCAACTTTATAACTCTCTCCGCTGTTTGGATAAACAATCAGTGGGATGGGGTTGTTCTTTCTGTCTTTGTTTACGCCGGAGATGAGAGATTCGACTAATCTGGGGGCGACGCAATTGACGCCGAGCGCCACCAGCTGACCCGGATTCAGATCGTAGCAATGCCGTACGGCGTCTTGGAAATTTTCACCGCTCGAGAGAGATTTCCCGTCTTGCTGGAAAAATAACAAACAATAAAAATAAGACAGACTATGGAAATTCACCTCTTCGGGTTTATGGAACGCAGACGGTTTACGACGCACTTACCTTAACGCTGAACGTCAACCAGGCTTTGGTGTTTGGGAAATCTGTCTTGAGGAGCTTTACTAACATTTCCGCTTCCGCAGTGAAAGGTATGGTTTCGATCCCAAGGAGATCGACGCCGGCTTCCACCAGCGCCTTGATTCGGGGGATGTGCCACTTCCGGATTGTTTCCAGGGACGTTGTCTTTTCGTAGGATCCGGTGTACTCGGATCCGTCGTGTAGGGAGGCCCCGTAGGGGCCAACTGATCCAACAACGAGAGGTAATTCTAAAAAGAATGCCACTTTTAACCTCGATGCGTTTTGTCGTATAACAAATTTAAAATTTGAAAGCACCGGATTTGTGAATTTTGAAAAATCAAATTATTAAATATACTCTAATAAAGCTAGAAAATTTCCATATTTATATTTTCTTTCAAAAATCAAAATTTTATTTTTTTGGGCTCAGAATGTGGTAATGTACGATTGCGATAAAAAACTTTTCTTTGTATCTTACTATCTGGGTTGTATTCCTGTGCAAATCGTTCAACTGCAGTCTTGGCCAACGCCACCGACGTCTTTATCAGCTCGTAGCTTTCCGTCTCGGACAATTTAAGATGCTCCACGAATCCTCCGACGCTCGCCTGGTAAGTGTTTGTCATGATTATATCCGCTCCAGCTGCAATTAATAACTCAAATTAGTGCAATCTCTTTACATCACGTTCATTCGCATTTTGTTCTAATTGCGAGGGCGCTCCGGGGCCGAATATGTTTAAATTATTTCAGTCGCTTTAATATATAAAAATGACACAGTTGCGGCTAAATGATGAATTTTTTGACAAATTAACGGCGTGTTTATACCAAAAGAAACATTCCCTAGCGGGTTATCTGATACAAGAGCGAGTTTGAGTATTACTTTTACCCGGCGTCAAAAACTTGAGCTATTTCCCACAAAAGGCGATCGGTGGAAAGTAAACGGCGACGGCAGATCCCTTTACTCTGGGAATTGTACAGAGAGAGGCAGAAAAATGCTTTCACAACTCGAAATTAACCACAACAGGTAAAGTTGGATGCGCCCTTACTATTCAATAGATGTGTAACAGCGGCGGGTAGTTCGAAAGTCAGCCACACGTGGTGCGTGCATCAGCGCCGCGTGTGGCGCGTAGTTTTGCACCGATGCAATTTAAACGTGAAATTCAATATTGAGTAACGTTTTATTCAAGGCGCCCCAAACGCCAGTTTCACGATTAAGTACAAGTTTAAATCTTACCTCTTAAAAAATCCAAATGGGAATCAATTACGGCTTCCTGGTTGGTAGCAAGGAATCTCGCACTCCATAAGACGTCGCCGTCTATAGGGGCGGTGACGTGGCAACTTAACTGTGTTGCGAAACCTCCGTCCAAGACGACGATCTTTGGTTCGGGTTCCTCCTCTTGAGGTAGGTCTTCGCTCTCGGGTTCATGCTGGGGTTGAGGTTTTTTATTGTGTGACGAACTGGCTATTCCGGGGGGAGCCATAATCTGAAATTAAAAAAGAATTGATGTAAACAATCATTTTTGGTCTTTGGGAGTTTTGCTAATTTCCAAAACATTTATGTTAGTCATCAAGACCGATTGAAATTAGAATTTCGGCAAAAACAAAACCAAATTTTGGCTTCTGTTTTGATTTTGGCTGAAACCAAAGTCCACATTTATTTAAACTAGTGCGTATTTTTTCATTAGAATTTTCTACAAGTTTTTACGTTTTCTAGAAATTTGGAAATTTCCAGAAATTTCTTTATAAATTAATTTTAGATTTTTTAACATTTTCGAATTTTTTTTTCAAATTTTAACCGTTTTATTAAAATTTTAAGTTTACTCTGAAAATTTTTCGGATTTCGATACTTTTTCCAAACTTTGTTAAAACCAAAAAGTTCTAGAGAAACCTAAAATTATGAATTGAAAAAACAAACTGAATTCCTTATTAACAGTTTCTCAAAATTTAAAATTTCCAGGGAAAATTCCAATATTGTAGTTCTTGTGTATCTTTATGAGGAATCCATATAGAGTTATAAATCTGTATGGATCTAGAGAAATTATTTTTGGTCCATTTTAAATTTAAGTCAATTTTTTATCTAAATACAGTGAAATCTCTCTTAAGCGGACACCTTCGGGACTGCCAAAATATGTCCGCATATCGAAGGTGTCCGTTCATGAGACATGGTAACCATAATTTGTTTGCTTACTTATTATTTCCGTTTTTTTCAGATATCAGATATCAAAAATGTCTTGGAACTTGGAATTTCTTTTTTTTTACTTTATGTTCGAATTAAGTGATTTAAAGTTCAAAGTTTACAATTCGAAGAAAACTCGAAATTTCGACAAAGAAGACGAAATTTTAAATTAATGCTCAACATTTTTAACGTTAAGAAATAAAGTTATAAATTTTAAAATCAAATTTTGAAAAAAGAGTAAAAATTGTGAAATTTCTGAAAACGCGTAAAAAAGTCAAAATTTTAAAAAAAGGCTGACACAAGTTCAATCTGAAATTTTCAATTTTTTCCCTCAAAACTTCGAATTTTTAAATCAAAATGTTTATAAAACAATCAATATTACAAAATTTCTATTGTTTTTTATATATCTTCACATTTTTCAAAATTTCAGGATAAATCTTGACATTTCTAATTGTTTTCTTAAATGTGACTTTAAGGTCGAAAATTTGTGATTAAAATCCAAATCCAGAAAAAATGCTGAAGGACGCTTATTGGATTTTTCTAAAAACTGTTCTTCAGATATTTGGCATTTAAAGTTGAAATGTTATATCAAAGTGAGCATTAAAATATGTTCTCTGGATTCTGGATTCGTTGTGGTTTGCCTAAAAATTTAGTCCAGCACTTAGGCCACCCTTTCCGGGTCCATTGTGCTATCCCCGTGATTGAGGTGTCCTTGGTCATTCATTCAGCCACCCAACCTTGTTGAGAAACTGAAGAACGTCCCCTGGATGCGCTTCTCTGGAAATTTTGATTTTAATTAAAACATAAAGTTATAAACTAAAGCGAAAATTTGGGAATCTAAAATTGAAATTTCAAAATTTTTCTCGTAATTAGTTGAGGACAAAAAGAAATATCTGGAAATTTCTTTATAAATTAATTTTAGATTTTTTAACATTTTCCAATTTTTTAGAAATTTTAACCGTTTTATTAAAATTTTAAGTTACTCTAAAAATTTTTTGCATTTCGGTACTTATTCTAAACTTTGAGAAAAGTAAAAAGTTCTAGAGAAACCTAAAATTATGAATTGAAAAAACAAACTGAATTCCTTATCAACAATTTCTCAAAATTTAAAATTTCCAGCGAAAATTCCAATATTGTAGTTTTTATCGAAATTCCTAATTCAAACTTAATATTTTCTGTTTTCACGTTCAAGTTAAATATCAAAATTTGAGGAAAGAGTCATAATTTGTTTAAAAATTTTTAATTTTGAGGTCTAGGTCAAAATTATAAGAAAATGTCTCAATTTCGAAACAAAATGTAATCTGTTGAAAATTTCTCGAAATTTCGATTTTTTCTAGAAATTTTCAAATTTTAAAATGAATTATTTATTAAATTAGCTGATATCCGCGCCTTCGTCTACGTGAAAAGAGAGAAATATGTTTGGGTCACTTTTTTGAAAGTTTTTGAAGAATTCAACTTTTATTAAAAATTTCGACTTATTTCGACAGAGGGTAACCCTAGAATTATTTTTGATGTAACGGACTGGTCCTTGGTTATCTTCAAAAATTGAAACAGAACTTGTCCCCTGAAACCAAAAAAAATTAAAAAACAACAAGGGTTGCTCTAACGCGTTTCGACAGCCAAGCTCTCTGAAGATGACAGCTTGGCTGTCGAAACGCGTTAGAGCAACCTTTGTTGTGTTTTTTAATTTTTCTTGGTTTCAGGGGACAAGTTCTGTGTTTCAATTTTTAGAATTATTTAAAATCGAAATTTCGGGCTTTTAAATTTGTATTATAAATTCCTAGTTTTCTCAAAAATTGGATTGTTTTCTGAGAATTCCGAGAATTGAAACCTTGACTGAATTTTTCGACTGAGTTTTGGCCGAACAAAGAAACGAAAAATGAAATTGAAACTTCAATCTGGCGCCACTTTTGATTGATTAAAAGTACCTTCGAATCAGCTACAACAAAAATAAATTAAATCTTAAAGTGGCTAAGAAATAAGACCAGATTTACTAAACCGAAACAGTGGAAAGACAAACTGGTGGCACAGTACATTAAAATATTATGAGGGCTTAACTTCGCCGACGAAATATTGTTTTAATTTTGAAATAAAAAACTGGGGGATCCCCGTGCGAATAAATCATTTTATAATTACACGGCTACCGTTTTCATTTTTTCTATGAATTGCACTAATATTTTATTCGCTTTGGGCATTTCATAAATTATTTTACCTGCATTTACGTGAAGCTGAAAGCCGAGCTGAAAAATATGCAGAGGTGACTTTCCCGCAACTAGTTAAGTGACAGCGAGTAAATTTTTTTTTTAGCATTTTTCGAGCATTCGTATTTATTCCAAATACCATATTTGGTTATAAAGTATAACTTAAAACATTTATCGAAACCATTCATGAAATATTTTTGCTTTGTCTACTAAAATTCAACTAATTTCGAATGCACAATAGCAGTGGCGGCTCGTAGCCAAAACTAATGGGGGTGCTGCTTAGCGTTTTAAAATTTTTAAGATTTCGACATTTTCAGAATGTTACCTTTCGAAAATTTTAGATTTCTTTGAAAACGTGACAATGAACACTTTTGACAATGACGCGTTTTTTGAAAGGTTGGATTTTTTTCCTAATTTCGACTGTAATGCAAAATTTAGATTTTTTCTTGTAATTTCGACCTTATTTTATTTTTAAGTATTGACTTTTCTAAAAAAACTGTGGATACTTTTTTAAAAATTTCCGTATTTTCGTAAATATTTAGACTTTTCGGCGTTTTGTCTTTTTTTTTGTAATTTATTTTTGAAAATGAATTATTAATTTTTTTTTAAATTTTTACTATTTGAAAATTCTTACTTTTTCTGAAAATGGAATTTTTTTCAAAACTGGACTTTTGACTTTTTAAATTTTCGACTTTTTTCTAAATTTCATCCTCGTTTATATTTTTTTTTTGGAAAATTATAATTTTTTTACTGAAAATTTCGATTCTTCTGGTTTCTATTTAAATGTCAACTATTTTTTCAAAATTTCGATTTTTTTGCAAAGTTTCGATTATTTTTTGATTTTTGTTGTTGAAAATTCCGCTACTTCGTAATTTTCGCAATTCTTTCAAAATTTCGATTTTTTTGAAAGTTTTAAAATTTTATGAAATGTTCCGACATTTTTTTTAAATTATAATTTTTTTCACCTTTTCAACTTCTTAAAAATATGTTCCACTTTGATTCAAAATTTTACTACCAAAAATTTAAACTTTTTCCAAAATTTTAACTTTTCAATATTTCGACTTTTGAAAACCTCGATCTATCTGATAATTTTCACTTGTTTTCAATATTCCGGTTTCGAAAATTTTGGTTTATATTGAAAAGTTGAGTGCAAATTTCCCAACTATTCAAAATTTGAACTTTTTTAAAATTTCGAATTATTTCGTAAATTCGATAAAAATTCTCGAATCTTTTGCAAATTTTAATATTTTTTAATGTCGACTATTATAGATTCGACCATTTCTTTTTGAAAATTTCTTTTTTCGCAAAATTTTAACTTCTTTTGGAAAATTGAAAGTTTTTGAAAATTTTTGCCTTGTCAACAAACGACTTTCTTTATTGAAAATGTTAACCTTTTCTGAAATCTGCATTTTTTTGAAATTTTCGACTTTTTATTTTAGTTCCCATTTTGTTGAAAATTCTGGCCTTTTGCAAACGTCCGAATTTTTCAAAATTTTGGTCATTTTCCCGAATTAAAAATTTTTGGAAAACTAAAAATTTTGACTACTTTTATGTCAACTATTTTCAAAATTTTGACATTTTTTACAAACTGTCGATCCTTTATTTGAAAATTGGGATTTTTTTTTTAAGTCAGACATTTCTTAAAACCTTTTATTCAAATTTTCGACTAATATTTCGTAAAATTTCGACTCCATTTTAAATCTTCGGATTTTTTTCAAAATTTCGAATCTTTTTGAAAACTTGACTTTTTTTTGAAAAGTTCGAACTTTTTTAAAAATGTTATTTATACATTTTTTTAAATATTTCCATATAAATCTTCGACTTAAAAAAAAAAGATTCTTTTTAAACTTGAACTATTGAAAATTTCGACTTTATTCAAAATTTTACCCCTTCAAATTTTCAACTTTTTTGATAATTACGAATTTTTCGAGAATTTTGAGTTTTCCCCAATATTCAAAAAAAATTCAACTTCTTTGAAAATTTAATTAAAAACTCTGCAATTTATTTTAAATGTCGACATTTTTACAAAAAATTTGTCTTTTATTCACATCCCCAAAATTTTTGAAAATGTCGACCATTTTAAAAATTGAAAATTATTTTCTTTTGAAAATTTGACTTTCTATGAAAATTTCAAGATTTTTTAAAATTTGACTTTTTGTTTAAATTCGACTTTTCTGATAACTTTGGCTTTATTTTTTTCGTTCAGAAAAATTTCAAAATAACACTCGAATTTAAAAAATTAATACCAAAAATTTCTATTTTTAAAATTGTGCAAAGTTTTGAAACAAATTTTCAAAAAAAAACTTGCATTTTATGTACAAATAAATTGCCAACATTTTGAACTTTAATCGCAAAAAATTGGCTTCAAGCTGAAATATTTGATTTTTGAAATTTCCCTGGAATTTCAAAATTACTAGAAAAAAATTAAATTAGAGCAGTAAATTGTTAATGAATTTTTTTCAACATTTTGATTCATTTTAATTTGGAAATTTTGTGACTTCTAGAAATGTTGACTCTTTTTTTATCAATAATTTCAATACTTTCCACTTTAAAGGTCGAAATTATAAGAATATTTTTGACAATTAATTCATTTCAAAAAAAATCTTTTTTCTTTAATTCCGAAAATATTATTTTTTTTTGAAAAATGCTTACAAATAAGAAATTTCAACTTTTTCTAGCAATATGATCTGCTTTCTCTTGAAATTTTGAGTTTAATCTTTAAATTTCGATCTTTTTTTTTATCGAAATTTGAATTTTAAATTCGAACTTTAGAATTTCAAGAATAAATTTAACATTTCTAGAAAAATTGGAACCTCCTATTCAGAATTTTCTTTGGTTCTACAGTAGTTGTAATTTTTTAGAGAAATATCAAATTGTAAAAAAAAGAAATTTACAAGGTCCATTCCTTCTTGAAATTTCAATATTTTTCCCAAAGTTTTCTTATTTTTATGCAGATTTGAAGTTTATTTTCCCTAAATTAATACTCAACAATTTTCAGTTTCCCAAAAAATTACAAAATAAAATGAATTTTAAAATATTAAAATTTCGTTAAAAAAATTTTAAGTTTTCAAAACAAATAGAGAGAAAGCAAAATTTCTACAAGAAAAATATTTTAGAGACAATATCTCCAGATAAAGTCAGAACTTCTGAAAAAATTCTTTGTATAAAATGTTTAGAAAAAAACACAAATTTCACAGGAAAAAAAAATCAGAATTTCTTAGAGAAAAAATCAAAATTGAAACAAAATTGATATATCTTTACAAATAAGTCGAAATTTTTTGATTTTTCCAAAATGTTAAAATTTTTATAGGGCCTTCAGGGTTTTTTCCAAACATTTTTTGTCAAAACTACAAAATAAAATAAACTTTAAATTGTCAAAGTGTCGTGAAAAAACTTGACATTTTTGAAGCAAATTAGAGGAACATAAAGAAAGATATGGAGAAGTTGGAATTTCTAGAAGAAATGTTAAGAACGACACTTTTAGGAAAAATGGAAATTTCGAGAAAATTTCTTTTTATAAAATATTTAGGAAAAATGGAAACTGCAGAAAAAATCAAAATTTCCTAAAAAAAATTGAAATATCTGAAAAAAAACTTAAGATTTTCATACATAATGAGATTTGAGGTAAAAATTTGAAGATATCGTATTAACTTATTTTTTAGAGAAATAGTAAAATGCAAGATGGGCTGAATTTAAATTTTTCTTAAAATTGTAATTATTTTCTCAAAATGTTGACATTTTCAAAGAAATTTGAATTTTTTTCGTAACATATTAATTCCTGCTCGAAATATTGACTTCTTTCTCAATACTTTTACAAAAATTAGTTTCTAAAAATGTGATTCTGATCAAAATTAAAATTAAAATATGTTTTTAAATGTCGTAACGTCGTGAAAGAAACCTAACATTTCTATAAAAAGAAATCAGAGAAAATTTAAAATTTCTACAAAAAATCGTGTAATGAAAAGTGTTCAAAAAAATTTTGAAAAAAAAACTGGTAAGCGAAATTGGGGGTGCTGCAGTTCCACAGTCCTTATACGCCAGCCGCCACTGCACAATAGGGTTGTCCTTTACGAGTGGATTGGACTTAAAAAAATTGACAAAGTTTTCTTGCTTTACTGGATAGTAACATGTGTGGTTATTTATTATTATTATTATTATTATTATTATTATTATTATTTTCATTAACTCGGGAAACCTATTTCCCGGCAATCTCTCATCAGGAACCTACCCGGCTCCTCAGATCAGATGCTACTTTCATCCAAGAACTTTACGCAATATATTTGCAGTGCCGTATAATGCTGTTTCTTGAATTATGTTTCTATTGATGTTTCCAGGAATATCATTCACATTGTATATGAACCTCTTTGACACAGTACCCAAAGATCCTACAATTATGGGTATTATTTTTGTTCTTAATTTCCACATACGTTGGATTTCTATTTCCAGATCTCTGTATTTTATTATTTTCTCTACTTCTTTACTATATACATTGCTATCAGCAGGGATTGCCACATCGACTATCAAACAAGTGCCACTTTTCAGGTCCTTGATGACTATGTCAGGTTTATTAGCATAAATGGTTCGATCAGTGTATATTTGTTGGTCGTATAACAACACAATATTCCCTTTCGACTGCGTAGGTTGAGGCTCATGTTGATACCATTTAGCAGAAACTTCTATACCATAATTTTTGCTCACAGCCCAATGTATGTATGTGCATACTCTATTGTGTCTTTTGACATATTCTGTTTTGGCGAGCTGAGGGCATGCAGAGACTATATGTTCGATATGTTCTTTTTCTTGTTTGCAGATTCTACATGTGTCATCAGTATTTATTTTCAATATTCTTTTGTCATAGTATTTGGTTCGTAAAGCTTGGTCTTGTGCAGCGGTTATAAAAGCGTCAGTTTCCCCTTTCATTTTGCCATACTTTAGCCATTCAAATGAGCCTTGTTGATTGATGGTGGGCTTATGGATTATTTTTAAGAAGTTTCCATGTAGGGGCTTTTCTTTCCATTTTGTTTTATGTTCCTCTGTTATGGCTGCCTTTAAATATTTCTTTTGGTTTTTGATAGCTAATTCAGTGCTATTATTGCCTGGTGGCACAATTTCATAACTGGTCTGTATGTGGTTTGCCTCCGATATTATGTTTTTCTGGCTGGGCTTTAAGTTTTTAATTTTCTTAATTATATCTACTAGGCTGTCATCCTTTCTTCTTTAAGATATATGTGGATAGTCCCAATATTGTTACTTTATATGCTGTTTCTACTTTACGAAGTCCTCTACCCTCCTCTAATCTAGGTAAGTAAAGTCTATCCACGTCTGCTCTGGGATGTAGTAACTTATAGCGTGGTCAGTAGCTTACGGGTCTTCCTGTCCAATTGCCTAAGTTCCTCTTTTGTCCAATTTATAATACCAAAACTATATTCTAGTACGGGCATTGCTAGATTACCAATCGCTGTTATTTTATTTTTTCCTGTAAGTTCTGTGCCTAGTATTAACCTAATTCTTCGAACATACTCTTTTTTTATCCTATCTTTCATCTCGGCATGTTCGATGTCACGGTTTTCTGTCACTCCTAGATATTTATATGCCTTTTCAGGTTCAAGGCTTTTAATTTCAAGTTTGATTGTCCATCTGTAGGTTTTCTGTGTATTTAATCTGCCCTTTATGTATGACTACCTTGGCGCACTTGTCCAGTCCAAATTGCATATTGACATCTTCACTGAATTGTTTCACAATCCCTAACATGTCATTAACTCCACCTTCATTGCAGCTGAAGAGTTTTAGATCATCCATGTACTAGTTAATGGTGAACCGATGTTTTCTGTACTTTACTATCCGCGGTCACTTTCACGCAGCTCTCTTGATAAGGGTATTAAGCACATGCAGAACAAAAGGGGGAGACAGCTAGTCACCTTGGAAGATTCCTCTGTTGATATTTATGATATTAGTTTCTATCACTCCTTGTTCTGTTGTCAATCTTGCTCTCGTATTCCATTTTTCCATAGTCGTTGTGCAGAAGTGGACTATTTCGGGATCTAGATGATATATTTGCATAGCTTGTTTTATCCAACTGTGTGGAATGCTGTCGAACGCTTTTTTGTAGTCTATCCAAGCCATGGCCAATCCCCTTTTCTTTTCTTTACTGTCTTCCATAATTAGCTTATTTAATAACAGGTGCTCCTTGCATCCCAAAGAACCCCTGGAGCAACCTTTTTGCTCAGCTTGGTAGAAGATTGTTATTTACTAGATGCTCATAAATTTTATCCGAGAATATTTTGGTGAATGAGTTTATAGATAACTGATAAGCATGTTATTGGTCGGTAATTATTCGCTTTGCATGTGTCTTCTGTTTTTGGTAACAGAAAAGTAATACCTTGCGTAAGCCATTCTGGGATCTGTTCTGGGTGTTTTTTGAGTTCATTTAACGCATAAGCGAATGCCTTATGTGTAGTGTGAAATTTTTTTAACCAAGTTTGGTATTTTGTCCAAACCGGGCGCTTTCCAGTTAGCTGCATTTGATAAGGCCTTTTCTATGTCTCTGATGGTGATCTCTTCGCTTGACATAAAAGGTACTTTCTGCGTAGATTTCTCTTCTCTTTTTATCCACTCTGCTTTTAAGTTGTGCCTTGCATTTGTTTCCCACTGATCCTTCCAAAAGGCTTCTATTTCATTTTGTGATGGTGCTTTTGTGATCCCTGTACTTTTTGTTTTTAACTGTTGGTAGAACTTTTTTCCATTTTCTTCAAAAAGTCTGTTTTGTTGATAAAAGTCATTTTTCTTTTGATATCTTCGTATTCGCTGTGCATATGCAAGCACCTTTTCTTTTAACATCTCCTCTACTTTCTGATAGCTGCAGTTATTAGAGATTTCATATTTAATTTTCAAGGAATTTATTCGATGCTGTACCCTTTTTGTCAGATTTCCCCTCGGCTAATAAGGATAATTCTTTTCGTAATTCTTCTATTCTTTTCTGTATTCTCAGTTTCCATCTGGGGCTTTTATGTTGCTTGTTTCTTGTTGTGTTATCCCTTATTTTGATTAACTTTCTTGTGATAACTAACGCGCTAGAGTATACCAAGTTGTTTAGTTGAGTGATGTCTTTTGTCTGACTTTGTCCGATATATTCTTGTATGATGTCATTAGCTTTTAATATCATTTGTTTGGCTTTATTTGTTTCTTTGATTTTCGGAAGTCTGCTTCTCTCTGTCATGCTAACTATCTTACTGTTTTCAAGTTCACTGTATATTTTAATCTTTAATTCTAAATCTAAATTTGCTACAGTGGTCTGCTCTGCATTACTATTGGTATTTTCTAAGTCTAGAGATCCTTTTTCTTTGCCAGTAGTATTATTTTCACTTGAAATTGTCGTGTTTATTTGTTCTCCGCTATTGTTGTTGAAATTTTGACCTTCTTGAACGTCTTGGGTATTTGTGTGGGTTCTTTGGTCCAACTCTCCTGCTGGTGTCTGTTGGTTGGTTATTGATTTTCTTACTGAGTTTTGTATTACATCCAGTTCACTTTGTGTTAATTTTTTATTGTTTATGATGTACCTTCTTTGTGTTGCTAGGCTTTTAGAAGATATGTTTGGTCTTGTGTTTGGGTTTCTGTCCCTCCAAAGTTCAAATACGTTCCTTTCTGTAGCAGTTTGTTTCTCCTGCATGTAGTAGTAACACCATATTATCTCCGCATATTCTTTCTTGCTCCAACGAAGTCTGTTACCATTATTTTCTCCAATATTGGTTTCATCTTTATTTTGATGTTGTGAAATCACTGGTTCAATTTGAGTTTCCTCGTTTTGACTGACAGTGTTTTCTGTTGGTGTCTTAGCGAAGATGCTTGTTCACTGTTTACACAGTTTTTCTTGTTTTGTTTTATTTCTTGTTATCATCGTGGTTTCACGAGTAGCTAGGGTGTGTTCGGTCCACCATGGCAGAGCCCCGCATTACCATGGTAAGGCGGCTTATCTACAACCAAGTTGCGCCTGTTGCTCGGAGGGCTCCGTACATAACTGTTTGACCCAACAGCCATTCATCTCTTCTGCACGGGTCGCGTAACATATTGAGATTGGGGTTATTTTTTCGGGGTTTTCTCCTCTACGCTCAGGGCCGTGGTGGCGCTACTCACCATGGTAAGATGCTTACGCTTCTTACCCCCTTGCGGTTTTATTATTATTATTATTATTATTTGACGAATGTTAATGTGAATTTTGTTTTTCAACACTTGGGAAGTTAGGTTAATTTTTTTTTGGCTTTTTTCGCGTTAAAAGATTTTTTTATTAAACTCAAAATTACATAATTTTACGATTTTTGGAGTAATTCTCTATCATGAGAGATGCTCCCAGGATTGATTCATCCAAGGGCAAGATTTTTGAGGCATACAAGACAGTCAGAGACAGCTAATTCCTGTGCGGTTCAGCTTGATGTAGTGAGAACTTCTGTCTACGGAGACGCTTTTTTCTGTAGGACTTACAAGCTATGGAACTCGTTACCGAAAGGAATTTTCCCCAAAAATTACGACCTATCCTTGTTTAAGAAGACGATTCATCTGCATCTGTTCTTGTTTCCGCATCCTACTCGCGGTGCTTTGAAGGCATAATAGGGTTATCCTTTGCGAGTGGATTGAACACAAAAAATACATAATTTTACGATTTTTATAGTAATCCTCTAAGAAATATCCTAACTGATGTCCAATTTGATTGAATTTGTTAGAAATCCTGCTAAGAAGTTTTCTTATCAAACACAATATAAAAAAGTATTCATATAATATTGCCCCTATCGCGTATTTTTTGCCAGGAAGCGATAAAAATGACGGACATCGAAATAATAAGGATGCAAATTATATATATCTTTTGTTTATAATTTATGAGATGATTAATAGTCTCGCAACTGCCAGCAATCAAATAATAAAATTATTATATTTTGTCATGTTTAAAATATCACTGAAGTAAATAATTTTAATCTCTCATTACAATGATATCGCGTTTCCAACAAATTCCAACTCCAGAATCTGCATCTAAAATGTTAAACGATTTCCACTGCTGCAATTAATTGAAATACTTATTCAAAACCTAGGCTGATTTAAACTCCCAAAAATTGTTATTGTTAGCAATCGAAGTAAAAAAAAGCAAAAATTAGTAACATACGTTTGAAAAGCTATACTTGTTTCGGTAAAAGAAAATCACAGTTAGGATTATTTATAAATAAAAAAATTATCTTCAGCTTTTAGGCAGCGAAAGCTAAAATAGCAAGCTCCTCTTACTGAATGAAAGCAATTCTTATTAATATGTTCATTTAACCTTTTTTTGTGCGAACTCCATGAACAAAATTCTCAAAAAAAATCGAATGCTATTTGAAAACGAGTAACCCTTTAATAAAAATATATTTATTGCAAAAAATAATAGTTTTACAAAGCCACATGTACGCAGTTCAGTTTTCAAAAAGCAACTTTATGTCAAGGTAAATTTAATTCAATTAGCATATTTTCATCCATTTAAATATAAGGTCCCAGTATACGCTAACCATCTTGTATATTGAAAATTCCCCCTCGATGTTTAATTATGTGGAAAACCAAATGAAAAAGAAGTGAATTAAAAGTGAGCTACTTACGCACGAATTTCACGACTGTTTAAGGGTTTTATCTTTCAGTTGGACCGAGAGTTTTGGAATTTGGGCTAGTTTGCGTCTAGGTCTAGGTGTACCGATATCAGTTCATATTCTCATTGGTGCATTTCGTAAATTTTCCCTAATCAAAAAAACTAATTACATTAATATGTCCGAGATTACATCATTCTTATCATCTCGAGTATTAAACTAACAACTACGAGTTGCAGACGATAATAATGCTAATATAAATACATGAATAATAATTACTGGCTTCCTAAATAACAGCTTATCAACTCGATACGAACTAAGTGATTTGTCATTATCCTCCGCTATCACCCGTCGTGATTCTCGCTATCTTTACACCACTCGAAAATTGCAAATTTCCTTGCCATTTTATCCTAAATTGTGGCACGCTTCCTCCAAGGTTTCACCTTCTCTGAGACAATATAATTATTTAGATAAAAAAAGTACAATATAATTATTTGGATAACAAAAGTACAATCTCACCTCTAATAGGCGGACAGTTTTTCATAGTCCGGAATTGTACCATAGAAAATTCCATACATTAGAACCGCTGTTGAGCGGAGTCTGTTGGGCAGACGCGGACACGTATTTCTACACACAACATGCCAATGTTCTCTCTCAACCGGACACCACAAAATTATACGCAATATTGCATTGACAGGACATTTCGCTCAAACATATCGAAAGTAAATTCGCAAAAGGATATCTTCAACGTAAACCAGTTCTCCATCGAAGCTTCACTTGAAGAATGGAAAAGTAGTTAAATATTTTTCATTTTAAAATAAATGAGCAGAAATCAAAAGTAGTCTTATTTTGCAGCTAAATTTCGAGGTTTTTTTCGAAATTTTTAATTTTAAGCAATCGATAGGAATTTCGAGTATTTTTTCATAATTTCCAATTTGACGTTTTAATTTTTTTAATTTCCATTTTAACTCGAAAGAGGACATTTACAATTAAAAATAAAAAAACCAAATTTCTAATCAAAATGAAAACTATGAAAAAAAACTAATGTAATTTGAAAATTAACAAAATTTCCACTTGGTTTTTCATAAAAAATTTTTGGTCGAATATTAAGATATTGTTACGGGCTTATCGATTCGAATAGATTACCACGTGTGAATTACATCACTTTATTACCAAATTAACTCGGCACACTTCAACTGAACAGTAACTCGCTACTTATTTACTAATTGCTAACCCACTAACTACAGTGACTTCTAACTGACTGACTTGAGGGAAAGCTGCCCGCCTTTTATAGTTTTGGCCCCCGGCTTCTAGAACTTTTCGGCAGATAAGGCTTATCGTTTGTCGAAATTTCTGGAACGCTTATCTGCCATTTGTTTCGTTATCGTGGCCGCTTTCCCCTTATCAGATCCTTCTAGAAACTTTTTCATTTACTAAATTCTACAATTTTATTCTAAATCCTATTTCATCTATTTACATTGCGTTATAATATGTTACAAAAATTTCGTGTTTAAACAAAATTTTTAAGCTCACAAATATTTCCACTTCCAAGATTTTCTCAACTTTCGGTGTCAAAACAGGAATTTCGCTTTTTTAAATTTTGGGTGTCCCTCGAAGTTTGAATTTTTGTTTTCAGTTTGGGGTTTAAGCTTGAAATCTTTACAATTTTTATAAATTTTAGTTTGAAATCGAAATTGAAGATAAAAATATCCAAATTTTTAAATAAATAAATCCCAATTCCGAATGAAAAAGTCATAATTTTGAAAAAAGCTTTATCTATTTTAAAAATTTTTCCAAAATTTCGAGTTTGTCCTCAACTAATTTCGAGAAAAATTTTAAAAGTTCAATTTTAGATTCCCAAATTTTCGCTTCAGTTTATAACTTTATGATTTATTAAAATCAAAATTTCCAGAGAACATATTTTAATGCTCACCTTGAGATAACATTTCAACTTTAAAGGCCAAATATCTGAAAAAGAGTTTTTAGAAAACTCCAATAATCGTCCTTCAAGATTTTTTCTGGATTTGGATTTTAATCACAAATTTTCGACCTTAAAGTCACATTTAAGAAAACAATTAGAAATGTCAAGATTTATCTTGAAATTTTGAAAAATGTGAAGATATATAAAAAACAATAGAACTTTTGTAATATTGATTGTTTTTATTTTGATTTGAAAATTCGAAGTTTTGAGGAAAAAAATTGAAAATTTCAGATTGAACTTGTCAGCCTTTTTTTAAAATTTTGATTTTTTTACACGTTTTCAGAAATTGCACAATTTTTACTGTTTTTTAAAAATTTTGATTTTAAAATGTATAACTTTATTTCTTAACGTCAAAAATCTTGAGTATTAATCTAAAATTTCGTCTTCTTTGTAGAAATTTCGAGTTTTCTTCGAACTGTAAACTTTGAACTTTAAATTACGAAATTCGAACATAAAGTAAAAAAAAAAAAATTCCAAGTTCCAAGACATTTTTGATATCTGATATCTGAAAAAAACGGAAATAATAAGTAAGCAAACAAATTGTGGTTACCATGTCTCATGAACGGACACCTTCAATAGGCGGACATATTTTGGCAGTCCCGAAGGTGTCCGCTTAAGAGAGATTTCACTGTATTTAGATAAAAAATTGATTTAAATTTAAAATGGATCGAAAATAATTTCCATAGATCCATACAGATTTATAACTCCATGCGGATCCCTCATACAGATGAAAATTCGGAAAAAAAATGCGAATTTTTAATAATCTCTGCGTTATGTATTTTTGCCCACGAGTTTCAGTGGTCTAGCTGAAAATTTCACTTCTTTGAAGGCGTTTTTTATATATTTTTTTGTTGGTTGTTCGTTATCATCCAAAGCTGATGGTCGAAAATTGACAATTTTCTTCTTATTTTATTACAAAATTTGGTTCAATATATCCAGAATTACTCTTTACAAAATTTTAGAGGTGACCGGATAAAAAATGCATTAGCATGGAAATCTAGGGTAACGCTGAATTATAAATAAAAAAGATAAAATTTTTAGTGGCACCCTTTAGTGGAGATACTACTGGATTTATTAAGTTTAACATTCCTAAACGCATGTCGCGCCGAGGGTGCTTATATTCAATGGAATTAGCTATAATGCAAATCCAGTTGCCCCACAGTAATCTTTGTAACCTTTTGGGGTTACATCGTTCTACTGAAAATCTTTCAACGACAAATACTTTTTGGTAAAAAATTTTCTTTGTTGATATTTCTCTTGTCTTGATTAGTATAATCATTTAATGTTTGAAGCTGCTATCACAACAGATAAATGTATTTACACAGCGTATCTTATTTACATGAAGTTAAAGTACTCTGATCTTGACCACCTTGACCTTTGCCGCGCTTTCTGGTTTTCAAGACAATAAAATTGACAAACAATGAGACTTGTCAATTTAAACAAAATGTTCCTATTCATTTGTTAACATTAGGAATCGATTTCGTCAACCAATGTATTCTTATTTTTTAACTTTTTAATTTTGTTTTGGTGGAACGGACTGGTCGTTGGTTATTTTCAAGAGTTGAAACACAAATCTTGTCCCCCGAAACCAAGAAAGATGATAACTTGGCTATCGAAATGCATTAGAGCAACCTCTGTTGTGTTTTTTAATCTTTCTTGGTCTCAGTGGACAAAATTTGTATTTCAATTTTTCATATTTTGTTACTTTCAAGTAGGGATGTAACGAATGTTGCTTTTCTCCTATTCGCGAATGCGAATATTTATTTCCAACATTCGCAAATGCCAATGTTGACTTTTTTATTGTTACCTTTTGTGTCGCAGTTGTTTGGATGATGGTCCTTATTTAAGTTATATGGCAATACAGATTAACAATGTTTGTGGAGAAAAAATATATTGACGTTTTCAGGGGCGGCCTTAGCCATTGCGGGGCTCCGGGCGGGTAAATCTTAAAGAGGCCCTCGTCTTTGTGGAATTAGTTTTAACATAGACGTAGTTAGAATAGGGCAGGGTAGGGCGCTTGACCCCCCCCCCGCTCGCGTGGTTAACGAAAATTTATATTGAACTGAGGAGACTTTCTCTAAAAAATTTCAATTCGACAAAAGTCGTCCTTTTTTAAGCTATTGATATTTTCTCGAAATTTCGACTTATTTCACGAAATTCATCTTTTTTCATAAATTTCTTTGGACATTTCAAATGTATTCCTAAAATTCGATTTATTTTATCAGAATCCAACTTAACTAAAAATTTCGAATTTTTATCTCAAAATTCATCGTTTTATTTTTCGAAATTCTATCATTTCTCAAAATTAGTTTTTTCTGGAAACTTCGACTTCTCTTTAAACTTTGATTTTCTGAAAATTTCGACTTTTTTTTATCAAGATTTACCCTTTTGCTTAAAACTTGATCGATTTTTTGTTAACAATATTTATCTGGACATTTTTATAATGACTTTTTTAGAAATTTTGTAAAAAGACAAAAATTCCGAGAAAATTTCCCCTGGAATGGGGAAATACAACTTGTTTCCCAAAATTTCGACGATTATTTCAATATTGGACATTTTCTGACTCAGGGTAGGGCAGAACAGGGCGCATGTCTGCCTCTGATTCAAACGCTCAAGAGAAAAATCTAGAAATTACATTTTTCTCAAAATTTGTCCTTTTTCCAAAATTTCGACAAAATTTGACTCTCTCTGAAGAATTTCGAGTTTTTACTGAATTTTGATTTTTTTCTCAAAATTTCGATCTTTTTTTTGTTTTTCAAGGGAAAAAATCGAAGTTTTCAAAAAAAAACAAATTTAGAAAAATCGAAACTTTGATATTTTTCTCAAAATCCGCCTTTTTTCGCAAATTTAAAATTATCCTGAAATTTCATCCTGTATGTTCCCGGAAGACTGAATATTTTTCCTGGAAATTCGTATCTTTCTTAAAATGTTGACTTTTTTTTCATGACTCTTTTTTTCCACAAACGGACAGCTATTCTCAAAGTTGCACTTTTTCTTTAAGTTTGAATTTTTTCTGGAAAATTTCGATCTTTGATGCTTCATTGGGTAGTTTTTCTAGAAATGTCGACTGCTTTTCAGAGTTTTCGTTTTTTTTAATTTCTTTATTTTTATTACCATCGGATTTTTCTGAAGATTTTGATAATTTGGAATTTGATTTTTCAGAACTTTTAACAGGTTTCTTAAAATTTGCCCTTTTCCCGATATTTTTATAACAAAATTCGATATTCAACTTTCAAAATTTTGAATTTCTCTTAAAATTAGTTTAATTTCGTCTTTTCAGAAATTTCGACTTTATTCTCAAAATTCCACTTTTTGTGCTTTTCTTTCGGAAATCAATTTTTTCTATCAAAATTAGGCTACTTTTCTGAATATTTGTCTTAAATTTGACTAGAAATTTCATCTTCATATTTCGCCTTATTTTCGAAATATTGACTTTAATATCAAAGTGCCATGTTTTAGTTTCTGGAACTTTATGGACTTTTTCCTCGAAATTGGCTTTGCCTTTAAATTTCAGTTTTCTCGAAATAAGTCTGTTTTCTCTAAATTAGGTCGGCATATCAAAAATTAAAAATGTTGTGAAAAATATTTTTGGGTAATTTCGAGAAAAAGATTTCTTGTACATTCAATTTCTTTATTGAAATTTAAATATTATATCAAAATTAGAATAAAAAAGTAAACATTTCGAGAAAAGCGTTTTTGAAAATTACAAATTTTTTCACAACATTTGGTCTTTGCAAATATTTTGGCATATTTAGAAATTTCGAGTTCTTCTGAAAGGTTCGGTTTTTATTCAATTTCGGTTTTCTAAAAAATCCTTTCCCAAAATATGTTTTTTTCAAAAAAATTGGTCGCTTTGGAAATTACGACTTTATTCTACATTTTTCTCTCAAAATTGAACTTTCATTTTTTTAAAATTCGTTTTTTTCTGATTTTTTTTCAAATTTAAGTTTCCGAAAATTTCATGTTTCTCAAAAGTTGTCTTATTCTGGAAATTTTGACTCTTACTAGAAATAGAGATGTTTTATGCTTCTGAAAATTTCCGTTTACAGTGAAAAATTTTTCTTAAAGTTCCAACTTTTTTTGAAAATTGCATCATTTTTTCACAAAATTCCACCTTTAAAAATATAATTTTTTCGAATTTTCAAAAATGTTTGAGATTTTTCGAAAGGTTAGAATTTTATTTTAAACACGAATTTCTAAACATTCCGACTTTTTCCCAAAATTTGTTTTTCCTCGTCTCTTTCAAAATTAAAATTTCTCTTGAAAATGTTCACTTTTTTTTAAGAGATTTCAACATTTTTCTCCACATTTCGACGGTATTTTTTAAAATCTTTATTTTTTGAAATCTTCGAAATTTTGATAGTTTTTTAAGTTTTCCGAAAGGATCGGTTTTTATTTTAGATTCAGTTTTCTGACCGTTTTCGCAAAGTCCGACTCTATTTTCAAATTTCTAAGTTAATCTGAAAATTCGATTACTCAGTTCATATAGTTAAATGAAAATATACATATACTCGGAACGTTTTCAGGTTTTCTTTTTTTATCAATTTTTCAAAATGATTCTTGCCCCTCCCTGAACTAAATCCTGTCTACGCTTATGAATTTCAATGATAATGCTTGACTAGAAATGCAAAGTCATAAATAAATATATTTGGACTTTTAAAATTGTTTATTGGAAACTAAGAAAAATTAATAAACACAAAGATTTTTTT
Organism: Dastarcus helophoroides; assembly: GCA_028583605.1. NCBI lineage: Eukaryota > Metazoa > Arthropoda > Insecta > Coleoptera > Bothrideridae > Dastarcus > Dastarcus helophoroides. The sequence goes on along the minus strand of CM053335.1, from coordinate 9,958,000 downwards.
TTGGTGGAATGGATCGGTCCTTGGGTATCTTCAAAAAAATTCTTCTTGGCTTCAGGAGACAAGTTTTGTCCTTCAGTATTTAAACACAAAGATAAACTATTAATCATGATAAATAAGGTGCATTAAAGCCTTAAAAGGATCAGGGATTTAGAAATGATGACGAGTGCTCTAAAATAAAAGCATAATCCGACGACAGTTGACAGCCGAAATGAAACACGGAAATTCCCCGAATCGTAAACACGAAGAAAATAGAGTACTATCAGATTTTGTTTAGCCCTTGCAGTTGGCAACACTTGTGGCACTGGTACGAAACAGTGCCTGATATTCGTAATACCAAAACTCGCCCGGCTTTGCGCATTCACTTCGTGACGTCAGCAACAGAGTGGAATTCAAAATTGTCCACTGCTTAGGATAGGGAAGTTGGTTTGAATTGCAAATAAATTCTAAAATAAAGTATAATGGAATTTTTTATTTTATATATTGCACATGTAAAAATGTAATGAAAGAAGGCAAACAGATAATGTTCATGAAAAATACACCTTTAGTCTATTCAATAACTTATATTTGATAATGTAATAAACGAGTTAACACGTTTCTGAAGTTTGTTTACGTAAATATATTATGTATGATACATTATATTATGTAACTAGCTATCTAGTCTTTGTGGCAAGTAGGTTTTAAAATCTGTGATTTTACTGAAATCGCAGATATTGTGATTATAGAGAAAATAATAAATCAAGAGAAATATGGAAGTTTGGATAAACAAATGTATAGGTCGGAGATTCTCAAATTTGTTTTTTCTTAGAAACAGTTTGTAACTTTTGCAATTGTTTATTTCGTAGAAGCATCTAATTATATTATTTAAGAAAATGTTTGTTTATAATTAGAAAATTTTGACTTTTCTCTGAAATTCTCTTACAATTGTTTATTTCGTAGGACCTCTAGTTAAAAGAATATTTTTTTTATAATGTCAAAATTTCGATATTTCTTTTAAATTTTCGATTTATGGGTACAAAAAAAATTTAGTTATCCTCAAAATTTATACAAAAATTAAATTGAAAAAACAATCAGCATATCATTTTGACATTTCCCTCAGATCTTCGGTTTATACACAAAATTGAATTTTTTTTTCGAATTTTCGAAAAAACAAAATGATTATTTTATCATTGTATTATTATCTTTCAAGAAAGATGGTAAATTTTCAGGTTTGTTTCTTGGAAATTTTGACTTCACTTTCAAATATTTGATTGAAATGATGTATCAAAATTGATGGTGCTTACATTAAAAATGTGACGTATTTGTTTTAATTATTTTTGTTTTATTTGCTATTTACTTCACTTATGGATTTATTATATGATAATTTTTGTCTCGATGTATTCACCATAAAATTGAAATAATTCAAAGACCAGCAAACCGATTATGTGCATATGTGTAATCAGAATAATTGGAGGAATTTAAAACTGTCCATATATACAGGGTTTTCTATTTAAAGAAATCTAACTTTTTGTGTAACTTGTACACTTACAAGGCTCCTGCTAATCCATTAGCACCAGTAAAATCTACATGAAAATCCTTAAAACATCTTTTTATTTTTTAAATCTGACAAAATTAAAGACAAAATTGGGGGTGGGGGTGGAGGTATTCATTAAGATAACTAACCCTGTACTTCTAACTGAATTTACTGCTATTACTATTATAATTACTTTTGTCTCAGTCACTTACGCGTTTAAGAGCTTCTTGACTAGTTAGGCTCGTTCCTTTTTTTTTATCACTACTTTTCGTCTACTTGATGTAGCGGTTGTTGTTGATGACAAATGGGGTAAATTTTGATTAGGAACAGCATCATCTTTTAATCCACGATAACGTTTTGGAGTGTAATTTAATAATTTGTGTTGAAGGTTCACTTTATAATCACTTTCGGTAAAATGTTTGGAGTATATCACAGCGTTTTTAACATTAAATTTGTCTTTTCTTCCCGTTTTAACCACCCACTTATTCACAAGTTCAAGATCCTTGGGAAAACGGAAAAATTTGACACCTGGACAAAGATTTTTCTTTGCCTGGTTGTCCGAATCACACCCGTAGACAGCACAACGCATTTTTACGCTGTTTTTAGCAACTTTTTTACGTATTTTATGTAGGAACGGTATGTAAACTACAAGTTTACTGAACTGTTTTTTGTGCGAAAAATGGTAGCTTAGGAGCCCCTTGCTTTATTGGCAAAAAAACTCGAAATCAGGTATAACAAAAATATTTTAAAGAGCGAAAACAGATCATCAAATGTTTTGCAGGCCGCTAAGCTGTTTCGGTCGTTGAAAATATTACTTCATACCCGATTTTCGGTTATTTTTGCCTTAAAGAAAAATAAAAAGACAACATTGAACTTTTGATGTTCAAGATTTAAAAATTTTACAGAGGAGAAAGTTTGAACAATTGTAATTATCCTATCCAGGCGCAACAAACGCATAGCTTAATAAATTGGTGTAATGTATTTATTTTTTATTTTATAACAATGAATATGCATATCTATTTTAGAGTTGCTCCAATTCTGTTCCATGTTTACTCATGTTCACAATAGTATCAATTTTAAGGGTAGCTGGGATAACTGAATATCATGTTTTATAGGTATCATTTAAAAGTATTAGTGATAGTTTTACGTAGTTCCAGTTTGAATTTACTCTGTTGCCTACGTCATAGCGCGCCAAGTGGACTCCGCCCCCGATGCGTAATATTGTATCTTTTAGTTGTTCTATCGTGGGTACGAAATTTCGTCAATGTGAAAGAGAAGGAAAGGATTGGAGCGAATGAGATAGATATCAGCGCGATAACTGCCACGCAAGGGAGCAGCGAGTCCAGTTTTATAAAGCGCGGTTAAGGCTCGAAATTCATATGAACATTAGAATTCGTGCTATTGCGCGAGTACGCGAGGCCCCCTACAAGAGCGAGGCCCCGGGCGGTTGCCCTGCTTGCCACCCCCAAAGGCCGCTCCTGGACGTTTTTATACATAACATACAACTCTATAAAATCGGTTGCTAACACAACTAAACTATTATTTAACAAGGTGGAAGTATTTTGATTGTCTCGCTCTAACAGCATTTTCCAGACTAAATCGAATTTGAGAAAAAAACAGTTTCGACAAATATTTCTCTCACAATTTTTATTGTCGTTTATATTTTGACATAACCTCGAAATTTACAAGGAATGTTTTTCTCCAAATTTCGTAAAAATATTATTTGCAACCATTTTATATTTGTAATATTTCGTCAAATTTTAGCAACATAAACGAATTTTGATAAAAAGTCGAATTTTGGACAAAAGCTTAATTTTAATTAGAAATTTTCAGTAACTTCGAGAATAAGACGAATTTTCAGTAAAAGTTTGAAATTTCCGGCCAGTGAAAATCTCGAGAAAAGGACCGTAAGTTCTCTAAACTATTTAAAATTTCCATTACAATTTTGAGTACAGTCGTAATTTAGAAAAAGACGAATTCTAATAAAAAACCTAATTTTGGGTTAAAGTCGGAATTTTCAAGAAATCTAATTTAAAATAAAAACCTGACCCTTTGGAAAAATATCGAAATCTAAAGAAAAAGACCATTTTAGAGGTAAAAACATTAAACAGAAAAGAATTGATCGCTCATCTCACGAGGAGCGCGCGCTCTTGCGCTCTTTAAGACCAGCCGCCACTGATGAAACTTGACAATATTCTGAAACTTTCTGAAATATGACTACGTAATTTTTTTTTAAAACGTCACCTCATGACAGTTGACAAAAAATAGTTTATTTTACATAGAATAGGGAAAAAATGAAATATAGAAGACCAAAATTAGACACGATATTTTTGTAAAAATATAGACACTTTCCTCTGATTTTTTTTCAAAATTTATTTGGGTTTTCGAAATCATTGATTTTTGACTTGAATTTATCATATTTTTAAACACAAAATAATGATACACTAATTAACTAATAATACTTGTGAGTGACTTGGAATAAAGTACGCAAACGTTTGATTCGATTATATTAAATATTACAAGGAAATTTAAATAAGTTGGTGCGCGCAGAATTATGCACCTAGCGTGGCTGCCGTGGGATGCCTATCAACGGCCTTCACGGGATACGGAGAAATAAACTACAGAACATCACGCTAAAGCTAGCCCGGGGTAAGCCGCTCCGCGCTTATGCGATATTGCCAAATGATGAGTACGAGACATAGTTTGGAGTGTGTATTTAAGGTTTATGATGCTAAATGTGTAGGTGCCCTCTGATCTGATTGCGATTGCTAATTGTGCCACACACAGGCCTAACTGCCAAGAGTACCGCTATTCACAAAGAGGTAGCCGTACCCATTCTAGGGTCTAATTATTAATTTGGATTTCAACAATTTTGATGAGAAAGTAATGAACACTTTATTTCTATAAAAGATCGTAGAGCGGATTTTGGTTAAAAAAATATTTTTTTTGTGTTTTTGTAGAGCTTTGTAATAAAATATATTTTATTTTCAAATGCAGTTTTCATGAAAAAGCGATATAATTTTATTTCTATGAAAGCAAACAACTTTAATTAAGTAACCCAGAGCCGTAACGACGTGCAACCGTACAGAGTACCTTAAAGGGGCTGAGAAATGTCGATGATATTTTTTTTTTGTATTCGATGAAAATAATTTAGAGATGATAACCCAAAAATAGTTTGGAGGCTATAAAATGTTAATTAAATTTAATTCGTAAAAATATTATTAAATATCACACCTTTTGTATCACTTTTGTTTTTCTTAAATTTAATACCTTGCTATGGCACTGGAATCACTTAAACTCTTAAATACTAATATTTTTGCATCTGCGCACCCCTTGTCAAAAAGTCACCAGCCGCCACTGAGTTTCATTACCAAAAAATTTAAATATTTCCAAACTGGACTGCAGAAATTTTAATTAAAATAATAAACAAAATGTTTCCGACCAATAAGAGTCTACCATAAAGAATAAAATTATGGTAATTTCGAGATCCCTTAGGCCAGAGGTCCTCGGAAAGTACACTGTCGACCTCGGTGCGTCATTATTCATTATCCGTGTACAGCCCTTGGTACCTTAATAACTATAACGTATTCTGAAATAAGTTTGGGTTTTAGTTTATAAGTAAACAAAAGTCTTCATAGAATTAAAACTAACACAAAAATTTAGTAGTAGATAAGCTATGCGGATTCGTGGTCGAAAGGGGCGTTACGTTTTCGATTTTATGAGAGCCATGACTACAAGCTGCTTTAAAAGTTTCAACTGCGACTATATAAGCTCTAAGTTAACGATTTGTGAACTTCTTCTTAACGTCAAATGTCACATTAAATTGACAAAGAAATTCGCAATTGTTCAGCACTAGAGGAGCGTGGGTGAGTAAAAATATTAAGAAGAATTCGCAGTTGAAATGCTAGACCACAGGGGCGGCCTTTGGGGGTGGCGAGCAGGGCAATCGCCCGGGGGCCTTGCGCACTCGCGCCGCTATAGTACGAGTTCTAATGTTTATTTGTATTATAAAACTCGACTCGCTGCTCTCTTGCGTGGTAGTTATCGCGCTGATATCTGTCTCATTCGATCCAATGAATGTTTCTTTCCTTCTCTTTCACATTGATGAAATTTCGTACCAGTGCCACAAGTGCTGTCAACTGCAAAGGTTAAACAAAACCTGATAGTACTCTATTTTCTTCGTGTTTACACTTCGGGAAATTCCTGTCTTTCATTTCATGTGTCAACTGTCGTCGGGTTATCCTTTTATATTAGAGCAGCTATCATCATTTCTAAATCCCTGATTCCTTTAAGACATTAATGGACCTTAATTTATGATGATTAATAATTTGTTATTTTTGTGTTGATCAATTTTTCTTAATTTCCAGTGAACAATTTTAAAAGTCTAAATTTATTTATTTATAACTCTGCATTTCTCGTCAAGCATCATCATTATAACTCATGGGCGTAGGCAGGATTTCGCTTAGGGTGGAACAAGAAACATTTAAAAAATTGATAAAAAAAAGAAAACCGGAAAACGTTCCGGTTGAGTATATGTATAATTTCATTTAACTACATGAACTGGGGAATCGAATTTTTAGATTAACTTTGAAATTTGGAAATAGAGCCGAACTTTGCGAAAACAGTTAAAAAATTGAATCTAAAATAAAAACCGCACCTTTCGAAAAACTTCGTAAACTATCGAAATTTAGAAAATTTCGAAAAATAACGATTTTTAAAAAATACCGTCGAAATGTGGAGAAAAATGTTGAAACCTCTTAAAGAAAAATGAACATTTTCAAGAGAAATTTTAATTTTGAAAGAGACGAGGAAATACGAATTTTGGGAAAAAGTTGGAATGTTTAGAAATTCGTGTTTAAAATAAAATTCTAACCTTTTGAAAAATCTCAAAAATTTTTGAAAAATCGAAAAAATTATATTTTTAAAAACTATCGAAATTTAGATTTCGAAAAATAACGATTTTTAAAAAATACCGTCGAAATGTCGAGAAAAAGGTTAAAATTTCTTGAAGAAGTGAACATTTTGAAGAGAAAGTTATTTTTGAGAAACACGAATTTCGAGGAAAAAACAAATTTTGGGAAAAAGTTGGAAAGTTTAGAAAATCGTGTTTAAAATAAAATCCTAAGCTTTCGAAAAATCTCAAAAAATGTTGAAAGTTCGAAAACATTATAATTTTAAAGGTGGAGTTTTCTGAAAAAATGCGTAATTTTCAGAAAAAGTTGGAACTTCGAGTAAAATTTTCACTGTAAGTGGAGATTTCCAGAAGCATAACACACCCCTATTTAAAGTACGAGTCATAATTTTCAGAATTTTGAAAAACATGAAGTTTTCGGAAATGAAATAAAAAAAAATCAGAAAAAACCGAATATTAAAAAAATGAAAGGTCAGTTTTGAGAGGAAAAAGTTAAATAAAGTCGTAATTTCGAAAGCAACGAATTTTGAGAAAAAAACCCAATTTTGGGAAAGGTTTCTTTAGAAAACCAAAGTTGAATTAAAACCTAACCTTTCGGAAGAACTCGAAAAATGCTGAAAATTTTAAAAAAGCCAAATATTTCCAAAAGTCAAATGTTGTGAAAAAATTCGCAATTTCCAAAAACACTTTTCTTGAAATTTTTATTTTTTGATTCTAATTTTCAATAAAGAAATTGAATGTACAAGAAATCTTTTTCTCGAAATTACCCGAAAATATTTATCTCAACTTTTTTATATGCCAATCTAATTTAGAGAAATCAGACAAATTTCGAGAAAATTAAAATTTAAAGGAAAATCCAATTTCGAGGAAAAAATCCAGAAAGTTCCAGAAACGAAAACATCGCATTTTGAAATAAGTAAGTCAAAATTTCGAAAATAAGGCGAAAGCGAAATATGAAGTTGAAATTTAAAAGTCAAAATTTTCAAAAAAGACAAATATTCAGAAAAGTGGTAGAATTTTGATAGAAAACATGATTTTCGAAAGAAGATATCAAAAGGTAGAATTTTGAGAATACATTCGAAATATCGAAAAAAGACGAATTTAAACTAATTTTAAGAGAAAAATTCAAAGTTTTTAGCAAAGTTGAATACCGAATTTTGATATAAAAATATCGAGAAAAAGACAAATTTTAAGAAACCTGTCTGAAAAATGATATTCTAAAAGATCAAAATCTTCAGAAAAACCTGATGTTAATAAAAATAAAGGAATTAAAAAAAACGGAATCTCTGAAAAACAGTCGAAAAACTACCAAAGGATCGACATTTTTCAGAAAAATTTCAAACTATAGCAAAAAGTACAATTTTGAGAATAGCCGTTTATGAAGAAAACGAATATTAAAAAGTCAGAATTTTAAGAAAGATATGAATTTCCAGGAAACATATTCAGATTTCCGGGTACATACGGGATGGGATTTTAGGATAAATTTCAAATTTGCCAAAAAAGACAGATTTTAAGAAAAATATCCAAGTTTCGCTTTTATTGAATTCGTTTTTTTCTGGAAATTTTGATTTTTTCCCTTGAAAAACAAAAAAGGTTCTTTTTAAAATAGGAAAATGCCTTATTTTGAGATAAACGTCAAAATTTTCAGCAAAAACTAAACTTTTATAAAAATATTAAACTTTTATAAAAATATTAAACTTTTACAAAAATATTTAAGGAAAAAGTACAAATTTTGCTAGAATTGGAATAAAGGAAAGGGCCAACGTTTTCATGACGAATTTTGAGACAAAAGACAAAATTTGCAGAAACAAATATTTTCCCAAAAATTTTGAGGAAGTTACTTGACATTTTTCACATTACTCTTTTTAATAAAATTTGGATTTAATTTCACGAAGAAAAGTCGTAATTTTAAGAAAAAAGACGTATTTTGAGCGAAAACAGTTCTTTTCAAAATAGGAAAAATGCCTTATTTTGAGACAAACGTCAAAATTTTCAGCAAAAGCTAAAGTTTTATAAAAATATTAAGCTTTTATAAAAATATTAAACTTTTACAATAATATTAAAGGAAAAAGGACAAATTTTGCTAGAATTGGAATAAAGGAAAAGGTCAACGTTTTCATGACGAATTTAGAGAAAAAAGTCGAAATTTAGTAAACACTCGAAATTCTTCAGAGAGTCAAGTTTTGTCAAGATTTTGGAAAAAGGACAAAGTCTGAGAAAAATGTAATTTCTAGAATTTTCTCTTGACCGCTTGAATCAGAGGCAGACATGCCCCATCCTAAGTCGGAATAATGTCCAATATTGAGATAAACGTCGAAATTTTGAGAAACAAGTTGTATTTCATTCCAGGAAAAATTTTCTCAAAATTTTTGTTTGTTTACAATATTTCTTAAAGCGTTATAAAAATTTACAGGTTAATATTTTTATCAAAAAATCGATCAAATTTTGAAGAAAAAGGTGAATCTTGATAAACAAGTTAAAATTTTCAGAAAATCATAATTTAAAGAAAAGCCGAAGTTTCCGAAAAAAACGAATTTTGAGAAATGGTAGAATTTCGAAAAATAAAACGTTGAAGTTTGAGATAAAAATTCGAAATTTTGAACTTAGTCCAATTCTGGTGAAAGAAATCGAATTGTGGGAATATATTTGAAATTTCGAAAGAAATTTACGAAAAAAGACGAATTTTGAGAAATAAGTCGAAATTTCGAGAAAATGTCAATAGCTTTAAGAACGAATTTTGTCGAATAGAAACTTCTTAGAGAAAGTCTTCTCAGTTGAATAGAAATTTCCGTTTGACTGGATGAGCCAGGGGGCAAGCGCCCTACCCTGCCCTAGTCTAGATACGTCTATGTTAAAACTAACCCCACAAAGACAAGGGCCTCCAAAGATCTACCCGCCCAGAGCCTCGTAATGGCTAAGGCCGCCCCTTCTAGACCACAATTCCGTCGCACTGCGTATTAAAGTGACATGAAAATTAATTTCACGTACTGAAATAATTCTTTGTTTTAGTTCATTCGATATTATTAGCTCTAGATTTTATCGACAATATTTGCGTTTTAAAATGGCTGTAAACGGACTAAACGCCCGATAAAGCGAGCAAATCCATAAAATCTCCCGCATCTTTCTTACTTTTGTCATTAAAATAAATCTCGCCATTAAAGCATGATTTTACGAGTTTTCTATTAGACTATAACAACCATAAAACACCATAAAACTAAAACAAACGACCCGTTTGCGAAGTAGCACTTCCAGAGGTATTTTTTATCGATAATAGCATTTGATACGTTTCGAATTTCCCATTGGTCCATTAAGCCACGTTTCCATCAAAAATCGCAATCGCAAGACTGATGCTACGGAATCGATATGTGAGTTAAAGCAGTTTCAAGAAGTGGATTTCAGGGGTGTGCGTGCGAACGAGGAGAAAAAAGATTTGCATCCATCCGATGGGATCCTTAAATTGAGCGCCGACAGTGATAGAAGAAGACATCTCCCGGCGCCCCTTTGTTTGAACGAATAAAAAACGTATTTCCGCAACACCTGTAGATTGGTATAAATATTTTTTTTAAGGTTGGGCTAAGTGGTATCGTTTTCGCAACACGAGAAAAAACAAACGGCTCTTATTGTATCGACTTCATCTGTCATTCGTGTATTATGTGAGCCGGGAGTCTTCAATCATACCGTCCAATTTTCTAGAGTAGATTACTGGAGCGGAATGGGGTTTACTGTGTTTACGTATTATTTTTTCAGCAAAGAAATAACAAGGCCGAGAGTGATTTTGCAAGATGGCTTATTTTTTAGCCCGGGTGCTTTTACGTCACTCGCGACAGCACTGAAACGCTTCTGCTGAAACTCCCTCGGGGTGTTCATACAAAATATGGATCGCTAGTGGTCGCCCGCGAACTCATCCGCGTAAATTTTGGATACAGAAACTGAAATCGCAGAAGATGAATTTCTCATAATTATATTCCTGTTAAATTACCAACTTTTAAACAAAACTTTATAATTAGTTATGCTCAACAATTTGCAACAATTCAGCTCCAAATAACCTACGTCTTAAACTATCACACACACGCACTCTCGTTTGATATAGATATGGATGCTCCAATTTGTAAGAGGGGCCAACGAACAAATCTGATTAAAAAACAGTTCATTACTTTTCCTCTTTGTCGAGTTGGTTAAATTATAGATCATTATACCGAATCGTAGCTCGTAGCGTAAAACATCTTTCAAGTAAATCCCAAGAAGGAGAATTAACCAAAAAAAAAACGTTTTAATTTGGCAGCCCCATGTCGCGTTATCAGACTCATAATTCACACTAGCGGAGCAGCGTCGGTGTAAACCGGCTGATAGCGTCTAGGGATGGGTATTACTCCATTCATCTCGAAAGGCATTCTGCCCCCCGTTTAATTATCAGACCGTACCGAGCTGAAATGAAATTAGTGCTTGATTAAACATCCGAATGTAACGCTAACTTACTACAAGATGTTAAGATGCGCGACCTGTTTCGATTCTGTAATAGAAGCGATGATTTACTGTCAAATGGACCCAGCGTGTCCTCGGTTTTGGCCCCCGAACCCACCCAATTTTCCTTCAAAGTCAATTTAGTGTTCGACCATTAGCGTCACGCGACAAATCCCCCGAAAATTCCTCACTTGGGACTTTCGTTTGAAGGTTCCAGTAATAATTCTCTCGTAATTAGTTTGCCCAATTTTGACTATGTGCATAAAATAATTGATAAGTTTTTAGGTATTGTACGTTTATCAGTTTTAGAGTCGAAATTTGGAGGAAAAATAAGAAACTTTAATAATCGCGTTTTTTACAGAGAAGCGCATTAAAAAATGTTCAAGAAAAAATTTAAAATTTACATTGGTTTTTTTCGAGAACAAAGTTGTAAATTCGAGAAAAATCTTTCTTGGAATTTCTCTTTTATGTAAATTTGTCCTATTTTGAAAATTTCAACATTTTTCAAAAGTTGGATTTTTTCAAAATTTGAAACTTTTTGATCTTTTTTCAGAATTATCAGTGATTTTTTGAAAATTGTTGATCTCCTACCAACGAAAATTTTTAATTTTTTTAGAAGCTTTGGCTTTTTTCAGAACTTGTATGTACTTTTTCAAAATATCCACCTTTTTCTAAGAATATCGAACTTTTTGTGAAGATATCGACCTTTTTCTCAAAATATCGTTTTTCTTAGCCAATTTCGACTTTTTTGAAAAAATTTGAAATTTTGCATAATTTTGCCTATTTCTCGAAACTTCGAATTTGAACTTTCGACTTTTGTTTTTAATTTTTAGTTTCAAATTTCGATTTTTTTCAAATTTTAATTTTTTTTGGAATTTTTTATTTTTCGTGTTAATTGGAACTTACGACTTTTGTTCAAAATTTCGGCCTTCGATACAAATTTCGACTATTTTTCGAAGTTTTGAATCATTTCAAAAGTTGCGACTCGTTTTTAAGACATTTTGATTATTTTTTTCTCTTTTATGAAATGTTCGAAATGTCGATGTTTTTTGCGAAATTTTAATTTTAATTTTTAAGGTATGTCCAAAATTTCGATTTTTCTATAATTTTTTTTACATAAAACCAGGAGCGTAGCTACCGCCTATCAGTCGTATCAATGATACGTTGCCCCGGGCTTCAAAAATTGCGACTCGTTTTTGTACATTTGGATTATTTTCTTTCTCTTTTATATAAATGTGTCCTATTTTGAAAATTTCGACATTTTTCAAAAATTGATTTTTTTCAAATTTTGGTCTTTTTTAAACTTTTGATCTTTTTCAGAATTATCAGTGATTTTTTGGAAATTGTTGATCTCCTACCAACGAAAATTTTTAATTTTTTTAGAAGCTTTGGCTTTTTTCGGAGCTTGTATGTACTTTTTCAAAATATCCACCTTTTTCTAAAAATATCGAACTTTTTGTGAAGATATCGACCTTTTTCTCAAAATATCGTTTTTCTTAGCCAATTTCGGCTTTTTTGAAAAAATTTGAAATTTTGCATAATTTTGACTTTTTCTCGAAATTTCGAATTTGAACTTTCGACTTTTTTTTTAATTGTTAGTTTCAACTTTCGATTTTTTCAAATTTTGATTTTTTTTGGAATTTTTTATTTTTCGTGTTAATTGGAACTTACGACGACTTTTGTTCAAAATCTCGGCCTCCGATACAAATTTTGACTATTTTTCGAAGTTTTAAATCATTTCAAAAGTTGCGACTCGTTTTTAAGACATTTTGATTATTTTTTTTTTATAAACTGTTTGAAATGTCGACGTTTTTCGCGAAATTTTAATTTTAGTTTTCAAGATATGCCCAACATTTCGATTTTTCTATATTTTTGTTTTTACATAAAGCCAGGAGCGTAGCTACCGCCATATCAGTCGTATCAATAATATGTTGCCCCGGGCATCAAAAATTGCGACTCGTTTTTAAAACATTTTGATTATTTCCTTTCTCTTTTAGGTAAATTTGTTCTATTTTGAAAATTTCGACATTTTTCAAAAGTTGGATTTTTTCAAAATTTGGTCTTTTTTAAACTTTTTGATCTTTTTTCAGAATGATCAGTGATTTTTTGGAAATTGTGGATCTCCTACCAACGAAAATTTTTAATATTTTTAGAAGCTTTGGCTTTTCTCAGAACTTGTATCTACTTTTTCCAAAATATTGACCTTTTTCTCAAAATATCAAACTTTTTCTCAAAATATCGACCTTTTTCTGAAAATATCGTTTTCTTAGCCAGTTTCGACTTTTTTTAAAAACTTCAGCTTTTTTAAAAAAATTGAAATTTTGCATAATTTTGACTTGTTCTCGAAACTTCGAATTTGAACTTTGGACTTTGGACTTTTTTTTTAGTTTTTAGTTTCAAATTTCGATTTTTTTTTTAATTTTGAGTTTTTCTGGACACTTTTACTTTCGTGTTAATTTGAACTTACGACTTTTGTCCAAAATTTCGGCCTTCGATGCAAATTTTAACTATTTTTCGAAGTTTTGAATCATTTAGACTCGTTTTTAAGACATTTTGATTATTTTTTTCTCTTTTATGAAATGTTTGAAATGTCGACGTTTGTGACGAAATTTTAATTTTAGTATTCAAGATATGCCCAAAATTTCGATTTTTCTATAATTTTTTTTACATAAAAAGGTGCGTAGCTACCGCCGTATGAGTCGTATCAATGATACGTGGCTTCCGGCTTCAGAGGCCCCGAAACAAAAATTCGTAAAATGTTATCGACAATCTCACTTAAACTCTTAAAAAATAGTCCAAATTTAAAATAAAATGTCAAAAGATTTAAAAAAATTAAGATATTTTCTGTGAAATTTTCAACGCTTTCAAAAAGGCCGAAATTCTGAATGGTTTCAATTTCCAAAAAAAATAAACATTTAAAAAAAAGTCAAAATTGTTGAATGAAAAATGATTTAAATTTTGAAGAAATGTTGAAATTTAAAAAAAGTCGAAATTCTGGGAAAAAACATGTTTGACATTTAAAAAAAATTCCAAATTTGGCCAAAAATTGCAATTTTCAAGAATATTACAGAGATTTTGAAAAGTCGCAATTTCAGGTAGATTCGAAACTTCCCAAAACAAATAAAAATATGGGAAAAATAATATAATTTTGAATAAAGCAAAATTTTCAACAAAAAAATTGTTATTTTGAGAAATACTCGAAATTTTTAGTGTCAAAATTTGGAAAAAAAGTTGACATATTGAAAAAGTCAAAAATTTCGAAATAGGTAGCAGTTTTCGAAAAAAGTTGAAATTTAGCAAAAGTTCAAATCAATAAAAAAACTAAAAAGTTTCAAAAAGGGTTGGTTTACAAACCAATTAATTAATTAATTTTCCAGTCAAAGAAGTCGAAGTTTTGAAATAATCCAAATTTCCAAAAAACGCGAAATTCGAAAAAATCAAAATTTTTAAAGAATCTCGAAAGTTTTCAAAACGACTCAATTTTGTTTGAAATATTGAACATAAAAAAATATCGAAATGCTCATAAAATTGACATTACCAAAAACGGTCAAAATAATTAAAAAACTGATATTTTTTAAAAAGTCCAATTTTTCATTAAAAAATTCGATAATTTTGGTGGAACGGACTGATCCTTGGTTATCTTCAAAAATTAAAATACAAATCTTGTTCCCTGAAACCAAGAAAGATTAAATAACACAAGAAAGGTTGCTCTAACGCGTTTCGATAGCCAAGCTATCATCTTCAGAGAGATACTGGTATCTTTCGCGTTACAGCAACCTTTTTTGTGTTTTTTAATCTTCCTTGGTTCCAGGGGACAAGATTTGTATTTCATATTTTTAAAAAATTCGAAATGTTAAAGATGCGAATTATTCAAACCAAAATTGTGAAAAGTGATTGAATTTAAATATTCAAAAACAATCGAAATATTTAAAAGGGGTCAACATTTTAAAACAAATCGGTATTTTAAGAAAAATTTGAAATTTTGAATAGTCTTTAAAAAATTCTGCAAAAAGTCAAAATAAACAAATAAAATAGAACGTTTCAAATGAAGTTGAAGTCTACAAACAAAATTGAAATTTTCAGTCAAAAGTTGAAAGTTTCAAAAAACTCTAACTTGACAAAAAAAAACATGAAACATTTAAAAAAAATCAAAATCTGTTAAGGTCGAATTTTAAAAAAAATCGAAATACAAATCTTGTCCCCTAAAACCAAGAAAGATTGAAAAACACAACAAAGGTTGCTCTAACGCGTTTCGATAGCCAAGCTATCATCTTCAAAGAGATCAGATTCAGAGAGTATCTCTCTGAAGATGAAAGCTTGGCTATGGAAATGCGTTAGAACATCCTTTGTTGTGTTGTTTAATCTTTCTTGATTTCAGGGGACAAGATTTTTATTTCCATTTTCGAAGATAACCAAGGAACAGTCCGTTCCACTGAAATTATCGAATTTTTTAAGAAAGTACAAAATAAAAAGTTGAAATTTTCAAAATGTCAAAATTGCATGTTTTCAGAAATGGTGAAAATTTGAAAATAGTCGAAACTATCAAAAAAATGAAAAAATTAAAGAAAGGGAACAGTCTACCAAAAAAAACACGAAGGTCGAACAAAAAAAAATTGAAAAATTCGAAATATTGAAAAAACTCATAACTTTCAAAACCTCTAAATTTACGAAATTCACTAAATAAAACGTGTCGTTAAACATTTCGGCAACCGAAATTTCGACTCTTTTTTGGAGATTTTGACTTAATTTTGAAATTTCGATTTCAGTTGTGTAATGTGGTATTTATTTGGAAATCCTCACTTTTTTAAAATGTGCGTTTTTTGTGCTTATTTTTTTAAAATTTCGATTTCTTTTGAGTATTATGACTTTATCTAGAAGTATACGATTTGTCAAATTTTTCCCATATTTTTCAAAATTTTGAATTCTTTTTATTCCTTCGATGAAAAATTTATACTCTTTTTTTTTATTTTCACCGCCACAATTTCGGCTTTTGTAAATCTGATTTACAACTCGAGGTTTTTAAAAAATGTAGTGATTTTTAAAAATTTGAATTTTTTGGAACTTTCTACTTTTGAAAACATTAAACTAAAATTTTTACTATTTTTAAATTTCACTTTTTTAAGCTTTCGAGCATTTCCAGAAAATTTTGATGAATAATTTGAAAAATCTGTCTCTTCGATTTTATATGCAAGAAGAATGCAACCTAGACTACAAATTCATGCAGCCCTCCAGGCGTGTATAGTGAATCATAGGTAGCTGAACTACCAACAGTTGAAACACTGCCACCTAGCGAAGCGGTTGCTCTCTAGGAGAGTTCCCAGAAGACAAGGATTCTATATGCACAGACCAGGTAGGTGGCAGTGTTTCAACTGTTGGTAGTTCAGCTACCTATGATTCATTATACACGCCTGGAGGGCTGCATGAATTTGTAGTCTAGGTTGCATTCTTCTTGCATACGACATTGTTGGCGATGGCCATAGTTTCTCTATGGACCAATAGGTGGTAGTACTAAAAAGTCACTTGCTCGACGCCTGTGAAAGTTTTAGTACTTACTTGTCGGAACATTTATTAGCATTCGAGTTGGATATACCAAACTGACGAGATCTAACAAGATCGAAACCGGTATTTGGTTTCCAAACTTCGAATCTAATAAATGTTCAAATCTATTGGTCTGTGCATATAGAATCTTCGATTTTAATTAAAGATGTTGAGATTGTGGAAAATTTTCACTTTTTAAACATTTTGACGTTTTTGAATATTTGGATTTATTTTGAAAATTTCTAATAGCAATTTCTCAAAATGTCACTTTTCCAAACTTTGACTTGTTTGGCAAACTTTAGCTCTTTCACAATTTCGCTTTTTTCAAAATTTTACCTTAATTAAGTAGTGTTGATTTTTTAAAAGAATTCGACCGTTTTAAACAATTTTATTTTTTCTTTTTGAAATTTAAAATTTCGACTTCCGATTTTTTCCAAATTTCGAGTTTTTCTAAAAATTTTTCTTTTCGTGGTAATTTGAATTTACGACCTTTGTACCAAATTTCTGCCTTCGTTATAAATTTCGACTGTTTCTTGAAGTTTTAAATAATGTTTAAAATATCGACTTGTTTTTCAAACATAATTATTTTCTTTCTTTTATGTAAATTTGACTTATTTTGAAAATTTCGATATTTTTGAAAAGTTGGATTTTTTGAAAATTTTGTCTTTTTTGAAATTTTTGACCTTTTCTCACAATTACCATTTTTTTTTGAAATTGTCGAATTTTTACTTTTTCTAGAAATTTTTCTTTTTTCACAATTTGTCTACTTTTTTCAAAATATCGACCTTTTTTTTAAAATATCGAACCTCTTTTTCGAAATATCGACCTTTTTCTCGAAATATCTACCTTTTCTCAAACTATCGACCTTTTTCTCAAAATATCGCCTTTTTTTTAAGAAATTTCGACTCTTTTTTGAAAATTTCGACTCTTTTTTTTTAAACATTTCGACTTTTCAAAACAATTTCTGCATTTTGCATAATGTTGACTTTTCCTCGAACTTTCAAGTTTCGACTTTCGACTTTTTTCAAATTTGGAATTTTTTTTTGGAAATTTTGACTTTCGTGTTAGTTTGAACTTTTGACTTTTTCTTTAAATTTCGACCTTTGCTATAAATTTTGATTATTTATGGTAGATTTGAATCATTTTTAAATTTTGTTTCGATTTTCTTTTCCTTTGTTTTATGTAAATTAGACTTTTAGAAAAATTCGTCCATTTTTGAAAATTTCGACTTCTTTTTTAAAGGCAATGACGAATTTTTACAATTTTGAACGAATTGTATATAAAACGAATTCGAGACCATTAAATTTTCGATTTTAATTCAAATTAGCATTTTAAAAGAAGAATATTTTTCCAAATTTAAATTAAAAAATACAGTCGATATTTAGAAAAATTTTTGAGTTTAGAACTCAAACAGGAATTTTGGGAAAAATGACACTATGACATTTTCGAATAAAAATATTAATAAATCCGTGTTAAAAATCATTTTTGAATCTCCAGTTTTATAAAACCTTTGCTTTCTGGCCTTTGGAACATCTCTGGGTTAAAAAAACCTCGCAGAAATGATTTAGGCCAATTTTGATGTAGGTTCACCTTAACTTTTTCGTACAAATAATCAACGCTCTGTATACAATTTGTGTTAGTGCCACTTGTGAGCTTTATAACCTAATCTAGTTTCGTTGTCTACATTTGTTCCCTTTTATTATTAGGGTGCGTCGCAGCTGTAACGTCTAGAAGGTGAGGAATCCGCATGTCGTATCTACTAGTGGATTTCTTCTCGTTTCGTGCTTCCGTATATAATTCGGCTCTGCTAAGCTGACGTTATCGTTGGTGGTAATTGAAATTTAGCCTAGAGCCCCACTAGCAACAAGTGTGCCGCATTAGCCCGAATAAAACATAAGTAACTAATCGCTTTCCCCCGAATTAATCATTCCCTCGGCTCCCCGGCGGCAAATAAATATTCGTTCCGCGCTAGTTGGGGTCGATTCCGGCCCGTGATATGCATTTCAATGGTTAAACGCTTTCGACCTACTTTATTTTACCGAAATCTTTGCATAACAAGGTGCTATTTTACCAACACTTGAATATTCAGTGACTTTTCTTTCATTTGCTAAGAGCTGTAAGCACACCAGCGCTAAATTTATTAGCCGAAGTAAACTGGGAAGTTTCCTTGGTTTGACTCAATTTATTGCGAAAGGGGGCCAACTGGGAACATTCCAAAAGCAATAGCAACAAGTCGAATCTGAATATTACACGCCGCGACCCTTGAAATTTTGTAATTTAAAATTACATCGAGAATTGTACAAGTGAGAAGCATCGTTTCAAGAAAAACTCAATATTCAATCAGAAGAAAACTTTAGTATTAATTAAATTCGAGTTCATCTTACAATGTGACTGATAACTGACATCAGTTCATCGCCTAACTTCTTTTGCCAAAGCTCTAGATCCTCAATTACCATTTCTTGATAAAAAATAAAACATTTCAGGATCTGAAACTCTGAAAACAGACAGGCGACGAAAAAGTTAAAACCAAACAACTATCATCAAGTAGCAGTTGATTCAGTTAATTTGTTGAAACAGTTTTGGTAACTGAGGATTTTTTTTAAATTAAAACGCCTTCGGTCGCGACAGAAAAATGTTCAAAAACTCGAATTAGACCGCATTGAACTGCGATGACTATCAACTCTAATGATTTAATTAGAAATCTGACTTACTTTTGGGAGTTATTGGGGCACTTGTTGCTTTCTCGGCGAATGTATTCGATCCTTTTTTTTTTGGTCGGCGAATTCGCGCAACACACACTCGGCACGTGTCCGTTTCCGTACGTTTACCGCGTTTATTCTCCTTCGATAAACTAATAAACAAATCCATATCTCAGATTAAACTCCTCCACGCAAGCTTACTATCGCACCACGTGATAACTTATTTATATGCTAATGCGTGTTTACAACTTAACTTTGAAAATATCGCCGCCGCCGTTAGTTGGGGGGGCATTTTACGGGCTGGTTAATGTCGCTCGAGTCTAGGTAAAGGTCATATTACGACCTTGCGTTTACGTTTAACCCGGTTCTCTTTGTTTTGGTTGGGTTAATTGTGGGTTATGCGCGCGAAACGAGGTTTTTTTTTGCATAAAAATTGTGGGCCGGTCATTGATCCTCCTCTATTAACTATTCAGTTGTCGGATTATAAATAGACGGCAATATTTACAACTGAAGTATTTTCGCCGGCGACAAGTTATTGCGCGCCGTATGATGTCATAAATGCTAACACATTTGTTGTTTAATTTCTAATTTTAAATTTGTTTCAATTTTATATTGTTGTTGTGATTGCAAAATGTGGTTCCAATTTTTTTTAACTGGTGTTTACAATTTATTCTGGCGCCTGTCTTCTTTCCGAATTCCTACCATTAGTTGTCAATTTCTTAATCATAAAATCTGAATGTGGAATTTGCACAGCTTTTATGATACTGAAAAAGTCGTAGAATCTCAAAAATATATTTGGAAAGTTTTGAAAAACAGTCGACAAAAATTACTTTGGACATCAGTTTAGAGATAAGATATTAAAAAAAAATTGGATATTCAGTTTACACCAGAAATTTCGATGAAAGAGTTTTCAAATTTCGAAGAAAAATTCTAGATTTCGAGGTGAAAATTGATTTTTATTTTTATTCTAGAAAGGCAAGGAGTTTAAATTTATAATTGAAATTTGAACTTGAATATATAACGTATAACACCAAAATTTGAAAAAAAAAATATCCACAGTTTGGGTCTAATTAAATTCGTCGACATTTTTAGAAAAAGGAGAAATTTTGTATTAATGCCAAAATTTCGAGAAAAACTTGCCATTTGGAGATTGAGTTTGAGACTTTTTAAAACTCTGGACTTGCTTAAACATTTTGTTTTCAAAATTTCTGCATTTTTCAAAATTAAGATTCTCTTTTTTTTAATTCAGTCTCTTAAAGCTTTATTTTTTTTTTAGATAAATTCGTCATATATTTGATTGTGCTGAATTTTTTTAAAAGTTGATCCTTTTCAAAATTCCAGCATTTCCAAAATTCCAAATTTTCCCAAAATTGATAAAGTTTAAAATTTTGACTTTTTGAAAGTTCGATTTTTATTATTTCGATATTCTTTCAAATGCAAAAATTTTTTTGTAATTTTCTCAAAATTCCAACTTTTTCGAAATTATTCGAAACTGGTCCTTTTAAAAATTTCGGTTATTTTTGATTTTATTTATTTTTTTTAAAGTACCTTGAAATACAAATCTTGTCCCCTGAAACCAAGAAAGATTAAAAAACACAACAAAGGTTGCTCTGACGCGTTTCGATAGCCAAGCTGTTATCTTCAGAGAGCAACCTTTGTTGGGTTTTTTAATCTCTTTTGGTTTCAAGACACAAGATTTGTATTTCAATTTTTAAAGATAACCAAGGACCAGTCCGTTTCACCTAAAAAGGTACCTTGTTTTAAAATTGATTTTTTTTGCATTTTCAGTTTTTTTTACAACTTTCTTCAAAATTTCGGCTTTAATTGACATTTTTCCATCTTTTAATTTCCTTCTTTCAAAATTTCGACTTTTTCTGAAAATTTTGAGTTTATTTACAAATTTTAGACCTTTAAAAAATTCAACTTTGAAGATATCAATTTTTGTTTAACATTCTTTAAAAATTTTGAATTTGTTGAGAACGTGAGTTATTTAAATGGTTGCATTTTTTCAAAATTTCGTTTGTATCTCAAAATTTCGTGTTTTTTATCAATATCAGAATATTATTTAATCGAACTTTTAAAAAATGTCAGACTTTTTTCAAAATTTCGTCTTTTTTTTAAACGTTCGATGTTTTTTAAAAATGTCAACTTTATTCAAAATTTCAGCATTTTTCGAAATTTTAACTTTTTCAAAATTTGACTGTTGAAAATTTCGACTTTGTTGAAAATTTCGACCTTTCTCATAATTTCGAATTTTTTAAAAATCTCGCCCTTCAAAATTTTCAGATTTCTTTAAAGACTAAAAATTTTGACAAGTTCGTATTTTTTTGAAAGGTTACAGTTTTTCAAATTTTAAATTTTTTAAAAATCTCCCCTTTCACAATTTTCACATTTCTTTAAAAACTTTAGAAGTTTTGACAAGGTCGTATTTTTTGAAAGGTTTCAGTTTTTCAAAATGTCGATTTTATTTCATAGTTCGGACTTTTTTTTTCAAAATTTCGATTTCTGATCAAAAATTGGACCTTTTTGAAAACTTTTGACTTCTTACAATTTAACCTTTTTTCAAAATTTATACTTTTTAAAAAATTTTTTTAAGTTTTCGTTTTCCCAAAAGGTTCTGTTGCTTTGAAAATGCAAATTATTTTGAAAATTTCGACTTTTATGATAATTTTGGCATTTCTTCGATATTTATAGCTTCAAAATTTCGATTTATTTTTGAAATTTGACTGAAAATATTCCAATTTCAAAGTTTCCAAAATTTTGACTATTTTTGAAATTTTAGATTATTTTTTAAATTGTCCTTTTTTCTTAATTTCGAATTGTTTTAAAAATTTCGCCCAAATTCTTTTAAATTTCGGCTTTCGACGATTTTTCAATTATTTTTTTAAATCTCGCAATTTTTCAAAACGTTCACTATTTTTCAAAATTTAGACTATCGCTATCTTATAAAGTTTTCAAATTTTTTGAAAATGTCGACTTTCTCAAAAATTTTTTTGACAATCATCTTTTTTTTTTGGAAATTTTAACTTTCTGTGAAAATTCGCCTACTTTCAAAATTATGTCTTTTTCTGTTTTTTTTAAGGTTTATTTTTTTCGGAAAATTCCTAGCTTTACAAGATTCTCAACTTTTTTTAGAATTTTTATTTTTTTGCAAATTTTTTGCCTAAAATGTCTCATTAAAAATTTCGAATATTTTTTAAAATTTCAACTTTTTTTAAAATTTTGTACTTAAATTTGTTGAAAATGTTGTAAATTCTCAAAATTTCGATTATTTTGGAGAATTTCATTTTTTTTTTTCAAAATTTCATTATATTTGCACTTTCGATTTTTTTTTTAGGAAGTTTCAACTTTTTTTACATTTTCATTGTTTTTGAATACTTTGCAAAATTACGATTTTTTTGACTTTTTAAAAGTTTTAAATTTTTGGAAAATTTCTACCTTTTTCAAAATTTTCGACTTTTTTTACCATATTAACTTTCATGCAAATTTTGGCCCTAAAATTTCGACTCTTTTTGAACATTTCGAATATTTTTTAAAATTCCGATTTTTTCTTCAAGATTTCTTCTGTTTTGAAAATTTTATCAATTCTCAAAATTTCTCTTATTTGAAAAATTTCGTTTTTTTGAAATTTTGTTTTTTTTGAATATTTTGTAAAATTAAGATTTTTTTTCGACTTTATCAAAAGTTAAAATTTTTTGAAAAATTTCTACCTTATTCAAAATTTTCGACTTTTTCCGAAATTTTACATTTTTGCCAATTTTGGCTCCAAAATTTCGACTATTTTTCCAAATATATATTTTCAAAATTTGATCAATTCTCAAAATTTGGATTTTTTTAAAAATTTCGATTATTTTTTAAGATTTCATCATTCTTGATCCCAGAATCATGCTCTCATGACATCGAATGCGGTTTTGAGAACTCTGTGCCACCGTTCTACCAACCCCTCGCAAACTTTAAATTTTTTTTTGGAAAAATTCGACTGTTTTGAAATTTTGTTTTTTTGAATATTTTGTAAAATTACGATTTTTTTCGACTTTCTAAAAGTTGTTTGAAAAATTTCTATCTTTTTCAAAATGTTTGACCTTTTTTAAAATTTTAAATTTGTGCAAATTTTGGCCCCAAAGTTTCGGTTATGCAAATTTCGAATATTTTTCAAAAATTCAATTTTTTTTCGTCTATTTTTTGAAATTTTGTCAATTCTCAAAATTTCAATTTTTTGAAAAATTTCGTTTTTTTGCAACTTTCATCATTTTTGCAAATTTTAGATTTATTTGGAAAATTTCGACTTTTTCGAAATTTTGTTTTTTTTTAAATATTTTGTAAAATACAATTTTTTTCGATTTTAAAAGCTTAAATTTTTTGGAAAATTTTAACCCTTCATAAAATTTTCGACTTTTTGTCTCTAAAATTTCGATTCTTTTTAAAAATTTTCCAAAATACCAGTTTGTTTTGAAAATTCGCAGTTTTTTTGAAAATTTTGTCAATTTTCGAAATTTTGAGTTTTTGGAAAATTTGTTTTTTTTTTCAGTTTCATCGTTTTTGTAAACTTTCGATTTTTTTTTTTGGAAATTTCGACTGTTTTGAAATTTTGATTTTTTTGTTAAATATTTTGCAAACTTACCATTTCTTTAGACCTTTTAAAAGTAAAAGTTTCTTGGAAAATTTCTACCTTTTATAAAATTTTTGGCTTTTTTCAAAATATTAACTTTTTTGCAAACTTTGCCTCTAAAATTTCGACTCTTTTTGAACGAATATTTTTCAAAATATCATTTTGTTTTGAAAATTCGTACGTTATTTATTTTGAAAATTTTGTCACTGTTCGAAATTTTGAGTTTTTGAAAAATTTGGTTTTTTTTTAAATATCATCATCTTTGCAAACTTTATATTTTTTTGGGGAAATTTCGACTTTTTTTGAAATTTTGAATTGAATTTTGAAATTTTAAGAATATTTTCCATACTTCGATTTTTTTCGAATATTTCGAATATTTTACAAAATTTCAAATTTTTTTTTGAAAATTCGTGCTTGATTGAAACTTCTCAATTTTCAAAATTTCGATTATTTGGAAAATTCGTTTTTTTAAACCTTTTTGCAACCTTTCGATTTTTTTGTTGGGAAATTTCGATTCTGAAATTTTGGTTTTTTTTGAATATTTTGCAAAATTTGAATTTTTTTATGGATGTCGACATTTTCCCTCAAAATTTCGACTTTTCTTAAAATTTCGATTTTTTAAAATTTCAAAATTTTAATTTTTCATGAAAATTTCCATTCAAAAATTTTGACTTTTTTAAAAATGTTCGACATTGAAATATTAGTTATCCAAAATTTCGACCTTTATTTTTAAAAATTTTGATTGGTGATGATTTTGGCTTTTCTTCAAAACTTAGAAAATCTAAATACTGAAGAAAAGCCAAAATCATCAGAAGTCAAAATTTGGAAGACAGATTTTAAAATTTTTTTTAATCTCGACATTTTTCAAAAGTTTTACTATTTTCGAATTTTTTAAACTATTTTTTAAAATAACGCCTTTTTTAAAAATTTTGAATTGTTTTGAAAATTTCGCCATTTTTTTTCAAATTATCGAATTTTTTGAAAATGTCGACCTTTTCAAAATGTTTACAATTTTCTTAGAATTTTGAGTTCTCTTTGAAAAATCTGAATTTTCCTTTTGGAAATTTTAAGTAGCTATGAAAATTTTGATCCTTTTCAAAATTTTGACATTTTTCAAAATTTTGACATATTTGCGATAATTTTGTCTCTAAAATTGTTGGCTTTTTCAAAATTTAACTTTTTTTGAAATTTTTCGACATTTATCTAAATTTTGTGTTCTTTTAAAAATCTGGATTTTTTTAAACTTTTGTTTTATTTTCAAATTTTTTCGAAAAATTCCTGTTTTAACTTTTTAAAGAATTTGGACTATATTTCAAAATGAAGACATTTTTAAAATTTTAAACGTTCGGCCTTTTTTAAGCTTGTTACTGTCTAAATGTTTTTGAAATTTGCGCCTGTTAAGACTTTAAGACTTTCTTTTAAATCTGACTTTTTTATTTGAAATTTTGTACAATATTTTAAAAATTCATTTTTTTTAAATGGCGACATCTTTTCTAATATTGCGACCATTTCTCAAATTTTTATTTTGTACTTGGAAGGATATTCAGGTGTTCTTAGGTCAATAGCTGACTATTTGAGGCTTGTTACGTCTAGAAAGTAAGATGATTACGCAAGTAAGCAACACTTGGTTAAAAAACTTTCTGTTTTCCTCATAAATTCAGAAAATTCAAGAAGTTTTTATGCAACCATTAATCTTCGTCGGGAAATATTTCAAGTGATAGCCACCTGTAACAGTTGCACACATTTCTTTTCAAAATATTCCACCCTGTTTACAATTTAAGATTAACTTTTATCTGCAATTCATATCAGCTGATACTACCTCGAATTTCATTTAAAAACTGTTCAAATTTTCGTATTTTTTAATCGAATTTTTGATTAATCTCGAAATTTTGAGTTTGAAATCGACCGTTAGACTATTTTTTTGAAATTTTGACTTATAAACTCAACAGTTCGCCAGAAATTTTAAAATATAGAGTAAGCAGAAATTATATTAGAACATTGAAAAAAAAAGGCAATCTTGGAAACTGCCGACAGAAGTGAAAATTTAAAACTAGGAAACATGTAGTGTGGTTTGAACTCACACTAGAAAACAAGTCAGAATATTGGAAATATTAGAAAATAAATTCTGTCACCTTGACCTATCTTTTTGTATTTGTGTTTGGATGCTTGTGTTGTGTGAAAACGAAACTAATATTTATTGATAATGAAATACACTTTAATATGCTCTAATGTTAACAGTAGAATATACTTTTACCATTAAAGCATGTTGGTAATGCGTCACGGTAAGGCGTGACGGTAACGTGCCAGGGTAACGCGGAGTGGTAACGCGTGACGGTAAGCGTATTGGATTTGCCTCTGGACTACAGAACCGGGCAAAAACAAGGGTTCCAATTGGCAGGTTTTGACGTCATGATTGAGTGTTTAATTTACGCCCATTTCTTACATATTCTCGACCGTACCTAATTCCTAGTTGAATATAAATATTGCAGTTTTTATAACTGCGTTGTGTAGTAGATATCTTATTGGAAGAAATTGTAGCTTCAATATCACTTTATAAAATAGTGGTATTTAATTTTTATACTTTTCATATGATGCGTCTGCATCATAAAACTTCTGGTATGGTTTTTTAATATTGCTTTTTTCCCCTAGGTGTGGCAAAGGGTAAATGAAAAATGTTATTTATTCGACAGAAAAATGAATAAAGTAATGTAAATTCATTTTATAGAAAATTTAAATCAATACAGCTTTTTAATATTTTGAATTTGTCAAAAGTAAAACTAAAAAAAGAGGGTATCCATTTAGAAAGCTAACTCTGTATATAAACTGTAAACATCAGAACGTGTCGCCTACGAGAATTAGCGTGATGGTAACGCAAACCATTAGTTTTTCCCCTATTAAAAGTCGCTCAAAGCCCCTAAAGAAGTTTTCACTTCAACTATAAAATAAAAACGTATGAGGATTGTAAAGACCACTTTTAATAATCTAATTCGTGTTAGTAATTTCGCTATATTCCTGCAGACACAACTGCATCATTTTCCAAATTTATGCCAAGATGAATTTGAAAAGATTGTTCAGAAATTGCAATTTCTTTCAACTTAAAATTAGTTGGCAACCACATATTATTTTTTTTTTTTTGTATAATATAAATACATTCAATCCACTGTTAGGTATATTAATTTGTAAATCACACACTTCTTTTAAATTATGCATTAATATGTGTTAGTTTTTTAACAACATTTAACAAACGAAAAGTTTACAAAGTCCTATTTAAAATGTTTTCCAATAACAGTTATTTAAACTAACTATCCGAAAGTTCAGTCCGACATGCAAATAATTACTGCCTAAACAAATAAAAAACACTAATAACCAAACTAAAATATTAATAAAATAATACGTATATCAGTAGTAATGTGTTGTCTCAACTGTCAATTGTATTTTATTTCAACGCGTTTGCGTGCATGATCATGATGTCAAAACCAACCAATTGGAACGCTTATATCTTGCCTGGTTCTGTAGTCCAGAGGCAAATCCAATACGCTGACGGCAATGCGTGATGGTCACGCAAAACCACAAGTGTATCCCCTATCCAAAATCGCTCAACGCGCCTAAAAAAATTTGCACTTTAAAAAATAAAACCAAGTATATATTAGTATATTAGTAAAGTTATTTCAAAAAATATCTGAAATTAACCGAAGAACATTCTTAATTTCGACTATAAAAGTGGAACGTAGCAAGTCGTCCTGATCAAGTATAGTTTCTCGATTGCGTTTCATGTGAAACCGGGTGCCCACGGCAGTTTAACCTGTCAAATTGTCAACGGTTCCGTAGAAAAGCCATGGATACATGACTCGAGTTGCCGTCGTTTAAAAGCACTTTATATTTCTAAATTATATTTCCGGACCAAATGGCTCGGAAATGCAATATTTGTTTTCTATTCTCCGTGTCCGAGGATGCGAAAGGAATAGTAAATAAGCTTTGGATAGGAACGTCATGTCAGCGTGTCACACGAGGATTAAGCCGGCGATCCTAAGACGCGAAACACGGACGAGGACTCGGTTTTATTGCGTGGTAGCCGGCCAAAAAAAGGACCAACAACGTTTATCTGACATTGCTCTCGTCATCTTGCTTTTATTTCGAAAGCTGGTTAAAAGAAGGCTCTTTCTGTATGATATACGTTTTAGAGTAAATAGGATATCTTTCTGATGTTTCCATTAGTTTGATTGATGGGGTAAATAACCCCTTTGGTAACATAGGACTAAATGACGAACTCATTTAAACAAATTTAGTAAACCATATCAGGTACAATAAGCCTAAGAATGATGAACATTTATCGAGAGATTCTTATGAAATTTCTATCTTTTTTCGATCTTTTTAAAAAATTTTGATTTTGAATTTTTAAAAATTTTGTTTTCTTCCCCAAAATTTCGACTTTTTTTGAAATTGCGACTTTTTGTAATTTTGATGTTTTGATTTCTAATTTATCTCGACAAGTTCGTTATAGTTTCAAATTTCGACTTAAAAATTCGACGTTTTCTTGAAACACTTTTATGAAAATTTCAGATTATTTTAAAAATTTACTTTCTGAAAATGTTGACAGTTTTTTGTAGAGATGCATTTTTTATCAGAAAGGGAAAGTCTCCTTGTTATACAGAAGCTGCCTCCGTTCAAGCTGCTCCAATTCCTTTCCGAAAATCTGTCATCTTTCACGCTGCACGTAAAAAAGGACCTATTCATCGATTATTAATGAGACAAATTGAAGCGAACTGTAAGCGTAAAATGTGGATGGCATGAACAACATAAAATAAAGTGTTATATGGGGTCGTTGCAGATAGTTCGGATTTATATCGCAACAGACGCCGAAGAAATCTCAGTTGCGCCATTATTTATGGAATCGCTGCATTATTTATCCAAGACTTGGAGATATATCGGTAAGCGGATAGACCAAAGCTTAAGTGCCGGTCATGAAGCTATGAGAAAGGATCCGCTCAACAATTTTTCAAGTTTCTTTCAGCGCTGTTGACGGAACCCCGGATAAATCGTTTCGAATTGATTGTTGTAGTGTAATACATTCTGGTATGTTCAATTGCTCAACTAGACAAATTATGCGCTTGTAGTGCTTGTATCATGTGAAAAATCGTAGAATAAATATCAACTTTTAACAAAACTATAACGTTTAATCTTGCAAAATATTGTTTTAGCTTCAGAGGACGGCAACCTTTTTATGGCCGCGAACCACTTTCAAAAGGAAATGTTTTAAGCGGGCGGCACAACTGAAAAAAAAAACTCCTGTCTGTCAAATAAAATAGAAGACTATAAAAAAAGATCCTGGCAATATTATCATCACAAATATTCAATATAATCCTAATTAAGTTTTTACTCGAACATTTTACGTTAATTCTAAATTTTAATTATTTTCGGAAAATTTTTATTTTAAAACATAAGAGTAAGTTAAAATTTCGAATTTTAAATAAAAAATTCTAGATCAAAATGACGTTTCTGAAAAAATTAGCATTGTCCAGATTTTTTTTTGAAATTTTGACTTTAGCGTCGATATAATTTCGATTTGAATTTCGAATTTTGTGGTTTGAAATTAGAAATTTTCACAACATATTTTCTTATTCTGTATTCTTTCGAATTTTGAACGTGAAATTTCAACTTTAAACCCAAAACTTTGGGAAACATTTTATTTAGCCACTTTGAGATTGTTTCAGTAATTTATATGTTCCTGTACATTTGAATTTTTTTAAATTTTGAAAGAAAATTTTAAAGAAGTCTACATAAGTTGAGTTTAATGTAGGAAGATATAGTTAAAAATTTAAATAATTGAAGGCAAAGTTGAAATTTTGAGGAAGAAAAGTTTATATTTCTTGGGGGTTTTTTAACAACAAATCCAAAATTTCGAAAAACTAACCAAAGAAGTGTTTACTTCAAAAAATCTATACCATTTTACTTTTGATGACAGAAAAAACAGGAGGAGGTTTAATTCATAATTTTCGTTGTGACGAGTAAAAGAAGTTTAACTTTTATCAAAATTTACATTTTTGAAAATTTCGAGTTCTCGAATTTTTCGACCACTTTTAAATACTTCGATCTTTCTGTAAGACTTCCGAATTATTTTGAATATTTCGACTTTTCTTTTTGAAAATTTTGAGTTTATTTAAAAATATTGACTTCTCCTAGAAATTTCGCCTAATGTATTTCAAAATGTTGACTTTTGGAAAATTTCAACCGTTTTTTTTTGAAGAATATGATCGTTATTAAAAATTTGGACCTTTTTAAGAATTGTCATTTATTTTGAAAATTTCTCGGCTTTTTTTGTCCACTCATTTAAAATTATTTTTTGGAAAATTAATTTTTTTTTTGAAAATTTTGGCTGCATTTAAAAATTTTCTTTTTTGAAGTGAAAACTTCTTTAGACGCATTTGGCGATTTTGGATAGGGGATAAACTTACTGTTCTGCGTTATCATCAGGCTAACATACAAAATAGATACAAAATACAATCATACAAAATACAATCATACAAAATACAATCCGACAAAATACAATCAGACAAAATACAATCAGACAAAATAAAATCAGACAAAATACAATCATACAAAATGCAGTCATACAAAATACAGTCATACAAAATACAATTATACAAAATACAATCATACAAAATACAATTACACAAAATACAATCATACAAAATACAATCAGACAAAATAAAATCAGACAAAATACAATCATACAAAATGCGGTCATACAAAATAGAATCATACAAAATACAAAATACAATCAGACAAAATACAATCATACAAAATACAATTATACAAAATACAATCATACAAAAGACAATCACACAAAATACAATAATACAAAATACAATCATACAAAATACAATCCGACAAAATACAATCAGACAAAATACAATCAGACAAAATAAAATCAGACAAAATACAATCATACAAAATGCAGTCATACAAAATAAAATCATACAAAATACAATTATACAAAATAAAATCATACAAAATACAATCATACAAAATACAATCACACAAAATACAATCATACAAAATACAATCAGACAAAATAAAATCAGACAAAATACAATCATACAAAATGTAGTCATACAAAATACAATCATACAAAATACAATTATACGAAATACAATCAGACAAAATACAATCATACAAAATACAATCACACAAAATACAATCACACAAAATACAATCATACAAAATACAATCCGACAAAATACAATCAGACAAAATACAATCAGACAAAATAAAATCAGACAAAATACAATCATACAAAATGCAGTCATACAAAATACAATCATACAAAATACAATTATACAAAATACAATCATACAAAATACAATCATACAAAATACAATTATACAAAATACAATCATACAAAATACAATTATACAAAATATAAAAATCAAAACACAAAACTGAAAATACAAAAAACTACAAAACCCAAAAGCAAAACACAAAACGCAAAATACAATACAATCATACTGTTAGGAGCTTTATCGGTTCGAATTGATTAATACGTGAATTGAATAATACCCACTTTATTTTCAAACTCAACTCGGATCACTACAACTAAACAATTAACTAACTTATTGACTTCTAACTGCTAACTCTCTACTTAACTACACCGACTCTAACTAACTAACTCGAGGGAAAGCTGGCCGCTTTATATAGTTTTGGTCTCCAGGTTCTAGAACAATCCGGCAGATAAGGCTTATCGTTTACCGAAATTTCGGGAACGCTTATCTGCCGCTTGCTTCGTTATCGCGGCCACTTTCCCCATATTAGATCTTTCTAGAAACTTTTCTTATGCACTAAATTCTACAATTTACATTTCGTTACAATACAAAATACAATCGTACAAAATACAATCATACAAAATACAATCATACAAAATACAATCATACAAAATACAATCACACCAAATGCAATCACATAAAATACAACCACACAAAATACAATCCGACAAAATAAAATCAGACAAAGTACAATCATACAAAATACAATCATACAAAGTACAATCATACAAAGTACAATTATACAAAGTAAAATAATACAAGGTACAATCATACAAAGTACAATCATACAAAGTACAATCATACAAAGTACAATCATACAAAATACAATCATACGAAATACAATCACACCAAATGCAATCATATAAAATACAACCACACAAAATACAATCCGACAAAATAAAATCAGACAAAGTACAATTATACAAAATACAATCATACAAAGTACAATTATACAAAGTACAATTATACAAAATACAATCATACAAAATACAATCATACAACAATCATACAAAATACAATCATACAAATACGAAATACAAACTACGAGATACGACATACGACATACGACATACGAAACACAAAATACGAAATATGAAATACGAACTACGAAATACGAGATACGAAATACGACATACGAAATACGAAATACGAAATACGAAATACGAAATACGAAATACGAAATACGAAATACGAAATACGAAATACGAAATACGAAATACTAAATACGAAATACGAAATACGAAATACGGAATACGGAATACGGAATACAGAATACAGACACAGAATAGAGAATACAGAATAGAGAATACAGAATAGAGAATAGAGAATAGAGAATAGAGAATAGAGAATAGAGAATAGAGAATAGAGAATAGAGAATAGAGAATAGAGAATAGAGAATAGAGAATAGAGAATAGAGAATAGAGAATAGAGAATAGAGAATAGAGAATAGAGAATAGAGAATAGAGAATAGAGAATAGAGAATAGAGAATAGAGAATAGAGAATAGAGAATAGAGAATAGAGAATAGAGAATAGAGAATAGAGAATAGAGAATAGAGAATAGAGAATAGAGAATAGAGAATAGAGAATAGAGAATAGAGAATAGAGAATAGAGAATAGAGAATAGAGAATAGAGAATAGAGAATAGAGAATAGAGAATAGAGAATAGAGAATAGAGAATAGAGAATAGAGAATAGAGAATAGAGAATAGAGAATAGAGAATAGAGAATAGAGAATAGAGAATAGAGAATAGAGAATAGAGAATAGAGAATAGAGAATAGAGAATAGAGAATAGAGAATAGAGAATAGAGAATAGAGAATAGAGAATAGAGAATAGAGAATAGAGAATAGAGAATAGAGAATAGAGAATAGAGAATAGAGAATAGAAAATAGAAAATAGAAAATAGAAAATAGAAAATAGAAAATAGAAAATAGAGAATAGAGAATAGAGAATAGAGAATAGAGAATAGAGAATACAAAATGCAAAATCCAAAATACAAAATGCAAAATACAAAATACAAAATATAAAATACAAAATATAAAATTTTTGAAAATTTTGACTATTTTTAAATATGTGATATTTTTTGAAAACTTCATGTTCTTTTTAAATTTTGACATGAAAATTTCAATTTTTTTTAAAAATTTATAATTCTTGATAGCTTTTACTTTTGAATTTCTTAGTCTTTGATTGTTTGTAAATTGTACCTTTTTCCTTAAAGATTTCGACATTTTCTCAAAATTCTGATTCTTTTTTGAAAGTAACCACTTTTTCTGAAAAATTTGACTTGTCAAATTTTTATTGAAAATTTTGGCTTTTTTGGACATTTCGACTTATTTGGAAAAGTTGGAATTTGAATTGTGCAATTTTTTTTAATTTCCATATTTTCAAAATTAGAATTATTTTGAAAATTTCAACCACTTCACAATTTATTCATTTTTTTTTAAATTGTGGTTATTTGCTATACCTTATTCCTTATTTCAAAGTTTCAATTTCTTTTGGAACTATTGACTTTTGTGATTCGAAATGTTTCAATTTTTTTTTCAAAATTTTTATATTTTTTTAAAAAATTTTGATGAATTTGGAACTTTTAACTTTTCTAATTTCGTTTTTTTTCCAAATTTTTCTGGACATTTCGACTTTTGTGTTAATTTTGTTTTTTTTTGGAAAATTCAAGTTTTTAAAATTTTGTCTGTTTTGACTTTTTAAAAATTTAGAAGTTTATCACAATTTTAATAAAAATTTAATTTTTTTCGACCATTCATGCAAGCTTTGACTTTTTTTGATGAATGGACCTATTTTCAAAATTTTGTCGTTTTTTTTGAAAATTTCAAACTTTTTTTAAAATATTGACATTTTGTGGAAATTTTGACTTTTGTGTAAATTTTTATTGAAAAATTCATTTTCTGTTAAATTTGACATTATTCAAAATTTTGGCCATTTAAAAATTCTGAATTTTTTTGAATTTCAATTAAAAATTTTGGCCTTTTTTAAAGTATAGTTTTTTGCAAAATTTTGACTCTATTTGTAAATTTGGTTATTTTTTATTTGAATATTTCAGTTTTATAAAAAATTTCGACATTTTGGACATTTTTGACTTTTTTTTTAAAAATTTTCACCTTTTTGAGAATTTCGGCCCCTTACCTTCAAAATTTCGATTTTTTTTTAAAGTGTTAACATTTCGATCTTTTTTGGGGTTCTGTACCTTAGAAGAAAAAAATGGATTCCTTATAATTTCACTCTTGTGTCTGTGACAAAGAGCTTTTCCTCGAAAATTGTAACGTAGACATTCTCAATCTCGTGTTGTCACAAAGAGGTTATCCTCGAAAACTTTAATGTAGAAATTTAAAATTTTGCACAGCGTTAGCTCTCGATGATCCACGCAAATAACGCCAGTTAACGACCAGAAAAAAATATTACAATAAAATGAGGGGCTCTCACAAAAAAGTTTTCCTCGAAAATTGTAATCTAGACATTTTCACTCTCGTGTTGTTACAAAGAGGTTTTCCTTGAAAACTGTAACGTAGAAATTTGACATTTTGCACAGCGTTAGCTCTCGATGATCCACACAAATAAGGCCAGTCAACGATCAAAATAAAAAAAATTATAATAAAATGGGGGGCACTCACAAAAAAATTTTCTTCGAAAATTGGAACGTAGACCTTCTCACTCTCGTGTTGTCACAAAGAGGTTTTCCTCAAAAACTGTATCGTAGAAATTTGAAATTTTGCACAGCGTTAGCTCTCGAGGATTCACGTAAATAACGCCAGTCAACGATCAGAAAAAAATATTACAATAAAATGGGGGGCTCTCACAAAAAAGTTTTCCTCGAAAATTGTAACGAAGACATTTTCACTCTCGTGTTGTCACAAAGAGGTTTTCCTCCAAAATTATATCGTAGAAATTTGAAATTTTGCACAGCGTTAGATCTCGATGATCCACGTAAATAACGCCAGTCAACGATCAGAAAAAATATTACAATAAAATGGGGGGCCAATTTGGTCACCGAAAAATCAAGTTTTAGTTAATATATCGTGTGAGGTATCATTTGAAAGAGCTAAGGATCCTAAAATATTTTTTTAAAATAATTTTTGGTCCAATCGTCTTAAAGGTATAGCTCAAAATTTGTCAGAAATGACCCTTCCCCCTGTTTTCTTAGATTGCTAAAGTTAAAATTTAGATTTTAATAGGATTAGTAGATATTGAGCCGTAAATTATCGTAAAACTGCAGATTTTTTTGATATCGTATGAGGGAAAATACAAATTTTGTCCCCAGAAACCAAGAAAGATTAAAAAAACACAGCAATGGTTGCTCTGATGCGTTTCGATAGTCAAACTGTCATCTTCGGAGCGATTTTTGAAGATAACCAAGGACCATAAAAAATATCGCAATAGTTTTTGGGAAAATAACTATTTTATGGAAAAATAGGTGCTTGCATTCCAAGGGCTTTTCGACTCACACAGTAATAAATTTTTTCAAATAAAATTCTTGATTTAGCTAAGGGATAGAATGCAGATCTTTGTTTTTAACATTATTTTATTTAAATGAACATTTTCGAAGTTAGCACACGTTTATTAAATTGCCCGCAATACAGTAATTGCGGTTGAAATCGAACATTTTAGCGCCATTCGATGAGATCTTATAAACTGATTGATATCTCTTTGAAGATTATAGCTTGGCTATCGAAACGCGTTAGAGCAAGTGTTAAGGTTCTTAATCTTTCTTGGTTTCAGGGGACAGGATTTGTTTATCAGTTTTTAAAAAAGTGTGTTTGGAAATGTTAAATCTTGGAAAATAGAGAAATTCGTGACTTTTCAATTATAAGACAATTTGGATAAAATTTCAAATTCATACTTATGTAAAAATAGTTTAATTCGGTCTATTAACTATTCACTGTAGTAATTGGCATGGAGTCCTAATTGTGTCGACACACTCGCTCTTGTCTGACTTTTTACAACAAATTATTATTATAATAATTTGTTATAAAAAATCAGACAAATACTACAGTGAGTAGTAATTGACATCAAGCACTAATTGTGTCAACACACTCGTTTTTGTCTGATTTTTAATAACAGTCAAAATTAAATTTAGAGGATATTGCTATGCAACTGATAATACAAAGAAGTTATTTTACTTCAAGAGACCCTTGTGACCTTAGGTACATCGTACATAATCTGGTGATAAATCTCAGCATTAATTGCTTCAATAAGCTTATAGCATAACTGTTTCTTGTAAAATTCGGTCGAAAGTTACACTCAATGGGATTTAGTATTCATGTTGCTGACTAAACACTATAAGTTACATATATTTACGCCTATTATAGCATACTAATGAGGCCAAGGAAGGCCAAAACCCGTCTATGGTTATTGTTTGTAAATATTTTCCACTAGGATAGAATCAACTTCTTATCTAACAATAAGTGACAAATCAATCAATGTCGATGTATACAAGGAATACAAACTGCCAGAAAGAATGCGCTATCATTTGCCAGTGGGGATTCCCAGGCTTGCGAGAGGTAGAATATCCTTCTCGCCAGAAACAATGGTCCCATAAGTTGTTGTCTGAGACAGTTATGCCCCTTGGAATATCTATTATTGAAAAGCCTGGCATCGCGGAAGGCGGTAGTTATGGTGGTGGAGATGTGTAAATGACACTAACAACCGAGAGTACAGCGGGAGCGGCCGCAGTGCTGCCGGCATTACTTATTGCCTCGTTTGGTAACCATTAACACGATTTCGAAAGTTGGTTAACATTAGAGGGAAACTTTGGCGAAGTTAGGATGCGAAACAAAACTTTGTTAGAGGGAAGAATATGCACTCCTTGAAATTATATACTATTTATACTAATAGCAGAGTTTTGCACAAGTCGCTCAGGTTAAGATCCACTGAATGACTGGGAAAAAAAAAAGTTCTCTTCACACCGAAGGTAGCGAAGACATTTTTATCAAAGTGTCTAGTTTTAGTTCAAAATATTTGAGTTCCTATGATATTAATCTTAATTTCGAAATTTTCTGGTCTTTTTGATTTTTTTCTACAAATCTAATTTCGAAAGATCGCCTTTTTCGACAAGTTTTTGTTATAAATTTTAACCTTCTTGTGTCCAATTATATATTTTCTAACAATGGAAAAATAAAAATGACTAAAATCAGTCACCTGAAAGTTCAGAGTCGATATTCTTCTTTGAAATCATAGCCCATCCTGAAGAAAATTGCTACCTCATTCTTCCATACTTGATTAGAAAAAATGAATTTAGGGAAATTCATTTTTACTAGACACAGAGGCAACAACAGTTTGAGAAATGCTCCGATGACAGCGATGCTTAATTAGTTGAAACGGGTGTTGATTTTGTTTGATTTACGTTCGCCTTATCTCAAATTCCCAAATGCCCCTGAGCGTTCATTTGAATCAGTATCATATGAGATACATCAAATCGAAGGAATACTAAATGAATATTGTCACAAATTCTCTTTAAAGGCGGTAATACGTCAAATCTCACTACACAAAGCCCCAAAACTTCAGCAAATAATCAAATTGTCGGATCAGTTAACAATTATGGCAGCAAAGGCCCCAAAATCGAGCCGGCGAAGTGCTTCCGTTGAATGAATTTAGGCTTCTATAATTAATTTTTCATTTTAATTACATTCGTTATCTAAATTTATGTTCATTTGTTCAATGTGAACGCCCGTAATTAAAGCTTTTATCGCTTTTTTGTATTTTCATTTTCATCACTTTTTGTATCGAAACAATACGTTTCCGACAACGAATTCAAGCTCTTACTGCTACGACGAATCAATGTTTTGAAAACATCTAAAAGACATATAAGAAGGAAAAATCTTGTTATAACTCTTGAAGAGTGTAATTTACTTTTGGCAGCTACTCAATTTACAAGAATTATAAAGCTATATATTGCCAGAGAAGTTACGACTGTATTCATTTTGGTAGTCAGTTTCGAAACTACCCCACGTTTCAAAATAGAAGTTTTCAATTTTGTTTTCGAGATTCATGCATCGTCGATTAAGGATTAAGTCCTGCAGGATCAGCCTCAAAAAGTTTTGGCTTTATGCCTTCATGCCTGGGGGTTATTAAAGACAAACTCGTATCGCATTTCTT
Organism: Dastarcus helophoroides; assembly: GCA_028583605.1. NCBI lineage: Eukaryota > Metazoa > Arthropoda > Insecta > Coleoptera > Bothrideridae > Dastarcus > Dastarcus helophoroides. The sequence continues at coordinate 9,919,846 of CM053335.1, read as the reverse complement.
TAGGTTCGCGGCCATTGTTTACCGTCGCCTTAAACCTTATTTCTTTCCTTCCAGAGATGAGACAGACCCTTTTATTTCGTAAACATAAAAGCTTTATTACCGGAAACTCAACTTTCTTAAATGTCAATGCAGTTGAACGAGTTTCAACTGCATTAACTCGACAGCAGTACGTGTTTTAAATGTATAATTTTCATCTATCAAAGCGAACCGGGAAAAAAACGGCATTAGGTGTGTAAGCGAAACAATTTAACAGCTTTTAAAACCATAAATTTAATCCAGCGTTCATCGGCGACGCACCGTTTTAATTGAAAATTTCCAAAGCCCTTTCAATGGGGCGCCTTTATTCGTTCCATATCGGAAAATTCGATGTCATTCGCCTATCGAATATTTCGTCGCTCGCCGTTACGTTACACAATGTTACTGCGTTGTAAAAAATAAATTTATTATATAGAAACTCCGAAGCCCTCGTATTTTCTGACAAGAATAGCAGAAAAATGGGGCGCCAGTTTATAACCTCAATTAGCCTGGTCAATAATTTAGAATTTCTAGAGAACTGAATGAAGAAAAAAAAATATTTTGAAATCCATCGCGAACTATCGACATTTTTTTGGATGAGTTTAATCTCAAAATATTCAAGTTTTTATGGCGAAGTTTAAACGTGAAATTAGATGGAAAGGTCGAAATTAAGGTTTAACGTCCAAACAAGAAAAAAAGATTGACTTCGTCTTCTTCGAAATAATGACCTAATTCTGGTTTTTTTTCTCAAATTTCAACTTCAAAATCCTTTGGCATTAGAATGTGTCTAGGAACAGATGTTTGGATTTTGAAGTCGAAATGTTGGAAAATGAATAGAATGTTAATTAGCTTTTAAGAAGAAGAAGAGGAGAAAGAAGAGAAAGAACAATAAGAAGAGGAAGTAGAGGTAGTAGAAGAAGAGGAAGAGGAAGAAGAGGAAGAAGAGGGGGAAGAAGAAGAGAAAGAAGAAAAGAAGAAGGAAGTGGAAGAAGAGGAAGAAGAAGAAGAGGAAGGAGAAGAGGAAGAAGAAGAGTAAGAAGAAGAGAAAGAAGAGGGGAAAGAGGAAGAAGAAAAAGAGGAAGAAGAGGAGAAGGAGGAAGAAGATGAAGAGGAAAAAGAAGAATAGAAAAAGGGGGAAGAAGAAGAGAAAGAAGAGGGGAAATAGGAAGAAGAAAAAGAGGAAGAAGAGGAGAAGGAGGAAGAAGAAGATGAAGAGGAAAAAGAAGAATAGAAAAAGGGGGAAGAAGAAGAAGAAGAAAAAGAAGTATAAAAAGAAGAGGAAGAAGAGAAAGTACAAAAAGAAGAAGTAGGAGAAAAAGAAGAGGAAGTAGAAGAAGAAAAGGAGAAAGAAGGGGATAAAGAGGAAGAATAGAAAGAAGTAGGAGAGGAGGAAATATAAGAAGAAGAGAAAAAAAAAGTTGAGGAAAGAGAAGAAAAGAAAGAAGAGAAGCAGAAGAAGAGGAAGAAGCAGAAAAAGAAGAGGAAGAAGAAAAAAGAGAGAAAGAAAAGAAAGCAAAAGGGAAAGAAGAGGAAGAAGAGAAAGAAAAAGAGAAAGAGGAAGAGGAAGAACACACCAAGCCCCTTTTGAAGAAAATTGCAATCTCATTCCTCCATACTTCATTAGAAAAAAATAATTTAGGGAAACTAATTTTTACTAGACACAGAGGCAACAACAGTTTGGAAACTGCTCCGATGACAGCGATGCTTAATTAATTGAAACGGATGTTGATTTTGTTTGATTTACGTTCGCCTTATCTCAAATTTCCAAACGCCCCTAAGCATTCATTTGAATCAGTAGCATATGAGCATCAAATCGAAGGAATACTAAATGAATATTGTCACAAATTCTCTTCGACGGCGGTAATACGTCAAATCTAACTGCACAAAACCGCAAAACCTCAGCAAATAATCAAATTGTCAAATCAGTTAACAATTATGACAGCAAAGGCCCTAAAATCGAGCTGGCGAAGTGCTTTCGTTGAATGAATTTAGTCTTCTATAAATTAATTTTGCATTTTAATTACATTCGTTCAAAATCCTTCGGCATTAGAATGTGTCTAGGAACAGATGTTTGGATTTTGAAGGCGAAATTTTAGGAAAACAAATAGAATCTCAATTACTTTTTATAAAGAAGAAGAGAAGGAAGAAGAGAGAGAAGAAGAAGAGAAAGAAGAGGAAGTAGAGGAAGTAGAAGAGGAGGAAGAGGAAGAGGAAGAAGGGGAAGAAGAGGGTCAATAAGAAGAGGAGGAGGAAGTGGAAGAAGAGAAAGAAGAAGAAGAGAAAGAAGAAGAAGAGAAAGAAAAAGAGAAAGAAGAGGAAAAAGAAGAAAAGGCAAAGAAGGAAGAAGAGAAAGAAGAAGAAGAGGCAAAGGGGAAAGAAGAGAAAGAAGAGGAGGAAAAAAAGGGATGAGGAGGAAGAATAGAAAGAAGTAAAAGAAGAGGAGAAAGTATAAGAAGAAGAGGAAGAAGAATAAGCTGAGCAAAGAGAAGAAGAGGAAGAAAAGGAAGTAGAAGAAACTGAGGAAGAAGAAGAAGAGGAAGAAGAAGAGGAAGAAGCAGAAGAAGAAGCAGAAGAAGAAGAGGAAAAAGAGAAAGAAAGGGAAGAAAATAAAGAAAGAAGAGGAAGAAGAAGAAGAAGTGGAATAAGAGGAAGAAGAGGAGAAAGAGAAAGAAGATGGAGAGAAAGAAAAGGAGGAAGAGAAGGAAGAAAAAGAGGAAGAACACACTAAGAGAAATAAAAATAAAAAAGAAGAAGAATAACAAGAAGAACAAGAATAAAAACAAGAAGAAGAAGAAGAAAAAAAAGAAGAAGTATAAAAAGAAAAGGAAGAAGGAAAAGTACAAAAAGAAGAAGAAGTAGAGGAAAAAGGAGAGAAAGTAGAAGAAAAAGAGGAGAAGAAGAAGTGGATGAAGAGGAAGAGTAGAAAGAAGTAGAAGAAGAGGAGGAAGTACAAGAAGAAGAGGAAGAAGAAGAAGTTGGGGAAAGAGAAGAAGAGGAAGAAGAGAAAGTAGAAGAAGAAGGGGAAAAAGAAGAAGAGGAAGAAGCAGAAGAAGAAGAGGAAGAAGAGAAAGAAGAGGACGAAAAGAAAGAGAAAGAAAAGAAAGAAAAAAGTGGAAGAAGAGGAAGAAGAGGAGAAATAGAAAGAAGAAACAAAAAAAGAAGAAAAGGAAGAAAAGGAAGAAGAAGGGAAAGAGCACATCAAGAAAAATAAAAACTAAAAAGGAGAAGAATTACAAGAAGAATAAGAATAAAAACAAGAAGAAGAAGAAGAAAAAGAAGAAGATGAAAAAAAAGACAAAGAAGAGAAATTACAAAAAGAAGAAGAAGAAGTAGAGGAAAAAGGAGAGGAAGTAGAAGAAGAAGAGGAGGAAGAAGTGGATGAAGAGGAAGAGTAGAAAGAAGTAGAAGAAGAGGAAGTTGAGAAAAGAAAAGAAGAGGAAGAAGAGGAAATAGAAGAAAAAGAGGAAGAAGAAGAGGAAGAAGAGAAAGAAGAGGACGAAAAGAAAGAAAAAGAGAAAGAAGAGGAATAAAGGACAGAAGAGGAAGAAAAAAGTGAAAGAAGAGGAAGAAGAGAAAGTACAAAAAGAAGAAGAAGTAGAGGAAAAAGGAGAGGAAGTAGAAGAAGAAGAGGAAGAAGAAGGGGATAAAGAGGAAGAGTAGAAATAAGTAGAAGAAGAGGAGGAACTACAAGAAGAAGAGGAAGAAGAAGAAATTGAGGAAAGAGACGAAGAGGTAATAGAAGAAGAGGAAGAATGAAGAGGAAAAGGAAGAGGAAGAGCAGAAGAAGAGGAGGAACTACAAGAAGAAGAGGAAGAAGAAGAAATTGAGGAAAGAGACGAAGAGGAAGAAGAGGAAATAGAAGAAGAGGAAGAAGAAGAGGAAAAGGAAGAGGAAGAAGCAGAAGAAGAAGGGGAAGAAGCTGAAGAGGAGGAAATAGAGAAAGAAGAAAAGGAAGAAGAAGAAGCGGAAGAAGAGGAAGAAGAGAAGAAAGAGGAAGAAGAAGAAGAGAAAGAAAAAGAGGAAGAAAAGAAAAAACACACCAAGAGAAATAAAAATAAAAAAAGAAGAAGAATAACAAGAAGAATAAGAATAAAAACAAGAAAAAGAAGAAAAAAATTGGTATTTTCATTTTGACCTGTTTTTAGTTTCAACTATTTTTCAAAATTTGCAATTCTTTTTAAAAATTTCGACTTTTTTTACACTTTTATTTCAAACTGTCAATGTTTCCTAAACGACTTTTATTGATATAGATTAGCGCTTCTCAAATAGTGGGTCGCGGCCCAGCACCATGTCACCAAAATAACCCTTTAATTGTAAAACAAGAATATTAATTTTTTAAAATAATATTCGCTTTTTTAAAAATTGAAATACAAATCTTGTCCCCTGAAACAAGCATTTCAAGTTTCAGGAAAAAGTCAAATTTTTGAAATATAAATAAATTTTTTTACAATACAATAAGAATTTTGAAAAAAAAACTCCATTACCCAACGCTCATAAAGATTTACTTACCCTTCTATCTGGAAGATAGGATAAAGGTGTTCTCGAAACAATTAATTGTACCCTAACAGTTTCAAGGAAGTCTATCCCGTTGATCGTTTTCCGCGTAAAGCAACCGATGAGCCAATTCTCGAAATCTCCAGTTATTTTCGTTTCATCCCCACGACGGGTATATTTTCGTATATCCTCTCGGATTAAATCCCCCTTGCTTTGCGTTTTCATGCATCGAAATCCGCGCTTTTTCCTGGTAATTTACTAAAGTTCTAATCTCTAACCTGTTTGCATTCCCTCCAGATCTACGGGGTCGAAGTTTGGCGCAATGATTCGCAGAAACGCCCCCGTTAAAATAGAGTTCCAGCCGATTCCTTGAGGACGTGCAAATTGCAAAATGGAATATAGGTCGCCCACAATCGAAGGATTTATGACTAGTAAACGTGTTCTTGATTCTTTGAAGATGATGAAAGAATTATTCTAGGAAATTGTTTTTCAGCGAAGTAACTCGTAGGGATATAAGCGTTTACTTTTTATACTTTTTTACTATCTTGACAAATATTTCTGATAATCTTTATCCATCCAGCAATCGCAAACATCCGCCCTCCTCGAAGAGAAGATTCTCCAGTAGCATAGTTATAGGGGGCACAAGGGTCTTTCAAGATAAGTCACCCTGTCACAGTCATTCAGACGAAATCAGAAACAATATATTTGTAAAAAATTTGAATTTATATTTTAGAATCTAGAAATTTCCAAAAAACTGAGATTTTATAAAATATAACTTTCAAAACTTTCAGCTTGCCTTTTTTAAAGTAAAAGTTGAACATTGGTAATAAGCTTCAATTTTGAGAAAAAGTTGAAGTTTAAAAAATTGAGAAAAAGTGTGTCGAAAAGAAATTGAAATTGCTAGAAAAAATTTAAATTTAAAGTCGAAAATTTAGGGAAATGTAGACATTTTTCCAAATATTGAAAAAACAATCATTTTCAAAAACTTGTAATTTATTTTTAAAAATTTGGCATTTTAAGCTGAAAGTAGAAATTTTTAAAAAACTAGGTTTTCAACTTTGTACACCTAAATTTTGAAAAAGGTCGAAATTTTGAGATTAAGGCTTATTTCAGTATCCCAAAATTTTTTCTCAACATTTTATCTTTACCTTAAAATTTCTGCTTTCATTAATATTTCTTAAAATCAAAAAAGTAAAACAAAACCAAGTTTCTACAACTTCCATACTTAAAAAAGAAATTTCGAAAAAAATTTTGACATTGTCCAAAAAGTCAAGCTTTTAAAAACCGAAATTTTTTAACAAATCCTGCAAACTCTAAACTTTTTCTGGAAATATTGGCTTAATTACCAAATTTCAATTTTTTTATAAATCAGGAATTTTGGTAAATTTAAACTTTTTTCTAATAATTTAAAAAAAAATCCAAACATTCAAATAAAGCTGAAATTTTTTAAAAAAGTCGTTGATAAGACTTTTTAAACAAAAATTAATTTAGAAATTTTTAAAAATGTTGAAATTCCATAAACAAATCGATAATTTGAAATGCTGACTAAATTTAGAAAGTAAATCATGAATTTAAAAAGGCGAACATTGTGGAGAAATTTCCAGATCTATATAAAATAAAAAATTCACAAAAACTCTGAATTTTGACGAAAGTCGAAATTGGAAGTCAGTGAAAGAGTCGAAATTTAAAAAAAATAGTTAAAATAAAAAAAAGCTAATATTATAAATATTGGGTTATCAAAAAAAGCAAATTTCCAAAAAAATCGAAAATATGAAAAAAGGTCCAAATTTAAATAAACCGAAATTTCTAAAAAAGTTTTGATTTTCAAAAAGTCCAAAATTTGAGAAAAAATATGAAATTTTGGAAAAGTTTAAACTTACAAAAAACTCGACACTTTCAAACACAAAAAAAGGAAATTTCTAAAAAATGTAGAAATTATTAAAGTTATTAAAAAAATCAGGATCTAAAGATCTAATAAAAAATCCTTAATTTAAAAAAGTAGAAATTTTTAAAAATAAATTCTTTAATAAAATCAAATTAAAAAAAATTAAATTTTTAATAAAGTAGAAATTTTAAAAAAAGTTCAAAAATTTAAATGGTTCAAATCTTGAAAAAAGTCTAGATTTTGCAATGAAATCTAAATTTTAAAAATCTTTAGATCGTCCATTTAAAAAAAATTTAAAAATTTTGATAAGAGTCAGAATTTGTAAAGTCAAATTTATGACATTAAAAAATTTTCAGACATTTTTTAAAAATTCATAATTTTGCGAAAAATGAAATTATTAAAAGTCATTTACGTGAAAGTCGAAACTTCGGAAGAAAATAGAAAATGTTGAAAAAAAGGCAAATTTACGAAGTTTTAAATGAAAGTTGAGATTTTCGAATTAAAAAATTTTCAAAAGTCAAAATTTTAAAAAAGTTCGCTTTTTTGAAAATAGGCAAATTTTTTAAATAACACCCAGTTTAACTATAAATAAAATTCTAAACTTCGAAAATAAGTCGAAGTTTCAGGAAAAAGCTGAAATTCTTGAAAAACCAGGTAAGAATTAACATAAAAATCAAAATATTTAGAAAGAAATTGGAAATGTAGCAAATAAGTCTAAATTTCCCAAAAAAGTCGGATTATTCAGAGACAAATTTACGAAATTTTAAATAAAAGTTGAGATTTTCAAATTAAAAAAAATTTTGACAAAAAAAAGGAAGTAGAAGAAGAAGAAGAGGAAGAAAAATATCGAACATGGAAACGAAAACATCGATGTTTTTGATACGCCGATCTATCGTGTGCATCCCTAATCCAATCGAGATTTATCAACGTTTTCATGGGTATATTTTGAAGCTTCATGTTTGCCTCTGTGGACCCCAAAATGGGTTTTATAACGCCCTGCTTGTACTTTACAAAATTTAGTACAATTTCTCCCTCCTGTTTACATACGTATACATAACAATGGGCCCTAATTTATCAAAAACAAAGAGCCGAGCAAGGATAAATTCGAGCCTTAATTTATCCTTCTCTCAGCTCTACAATCAGACCGAGAAAAAACCGGCGCGTCGGTCGATTTCGCACTTGAAATTCAGCTCGAAACGAAAACTAAATTTTCAGACTAGGTCACATTTATTATGATAAAACTGAATTTATGGCGCTTCTTGTCAATTGTACACACAGCCATATATTATGTGAGTTTGTAAAGTGACATATGTACACAATGGAATATTACGGTAGACGTTTCACGAACCTCGTTTCCCTTTAGAAGCACATCCGCGATTTTCAGGCTTTGCTTTAGTTTCACGCATGCTGTAACTTCAAGAGCGTTCGAATTTAATAAATATCGGGCAGCTTGTCATATTTATAACGCCGATATTTGCCCAGGTCTGGGGCACTGAGCGAAAACCGCCGCCGCATCGGCCCTCTTCGTTAGGGCGACTTGAGTTAACCCCCTTGCATCTGAAATCATAGGGCGCGTTTATACTAGACACTTTATTCCGTACAGTTCTCTCTGACATAAAATATTGTTGCAAAAATACAAGTTTAAAATCAAAATTGGGAAAAAATAATAATTTACCTAATATATAAAAAATTTCAACATTTTTAGAATAATATTAAATTGAAAAATAAATTGAATTCGTTACAAAATCATAAATATTTTATTTTGGGGAAAAATTTAATATTTCTAGAAAAAGTCAAAATTTCAAGTTCAAATCAAAATTGTAGGAAAAAATGTGAAAATATAAACGGAAATCCATCAAAATCCATTAACAAAAGTCAAAATTTACAAAAAAAATAATCATTTCAATATCTATACCAGGGGTCGATAAACCGCGGCTCGAGAGCCGCATGCGGCTCTTTTGAAAGAAAATTGCGGCTCTTTAATTTCCCTAAAAAAATAAATAAATAAAAGCGAGGGTGGACAGACACGCAGACACTCATTAAACTAGTGACCTACAGAAGTCGAAATTTCCAAAAATACTTTTCTAGGAATTTTTACGTTTTACTTAAATTTTAACAAAAAGTTATGATTTTAAGAAGTATATTTCCAAAATTTTTGATTGATTTATATTAACATTTTGAAAAAAGAAACACATGAAATTTCAAATTTATAAAAGACTAAAAAGACCAACTTTTCCTACAACCTTGGGATTTGGTGAATTACTTTTCGTGAGAAAAAAAAATCTAATTTTACAGAAACGGTAAATATCAAAGTTCGAAATAACAGCTGAAATTTCCAGAAAAGACTAATTTTAAGAAAAAGAGATTTCGCAAAAATTGAGAAAAAGAAGGCGACTTCGAAAAAATTGAAAAAAAGAAAGCGATTTTGGAAAAATTGAGAAAAAGGAAGAGTAGTCGCATTTCAAAAACTGTTTAGAAAATTGTCAACAAACCATAAAAATTTAAATATTTTTAAACTGGGCCGAAGAAATGTTAAATAAATTGAAAAAAACATATTTCCGGTCAATAAGGGTCTACCATGAAGAATAAAAAGGAAGAGATTTTGAAAAAATTGAGAAAAAGGAAGAGATTTTGAAAAATATGAATTTATCAAAAGTTCTCAATAAAAGGTAAAATCTTAGGGAAAAAAAAACGTAGAAGTTCGTTGATAGATTGAAACCTAGGATAAATTAAAAACCTGAAATTTTTAGACAAATTCGAATTTTTTGAAATAAAGTAAAATTTCGAAACGAGAAATGGTAAAAATTAACTGGAACCTTAAAGAAAATTCTCGATCTTTAAAAAAGCCGAAGTTTTTTAGTGAAGAAGAAAATAGTCTAATTTTAGAAAGAATTTCATGGAAAAAGTTAAGGACATCGCGAAATTTCGATAACAAATTTTTCAGAGAAAGGTAAATTTTCAGAATAAATTTGCAATTTCGAGAACGAGATGAATTAAAAAAAACTCCAAATTTTCAGATAATTTATAATTTTGAGAAAATTGGTAAAATATTTTTGAAAGAAAATTCCAAGCAAATTTTGAGAAGTAATAGACTTTAAAAAAAAGTCAAAATTTCCCAGAAAAAGCTGAATTTTTGAGAAAAAGGAAGAGATTTCGAAAAAAAATTGGTTAAAATGAAAGGAGATAAAAAAATGATTTGCCTAATTAGAAAAAAATCGGAAATTACGAAAAAAATTGATTTATCGAAAGTTCTCAAAAAGGCAAAATTTTAGAAAAAAATGTCGAATTTCGAGAATGGATTGAAACCCAAAACAACTTTAAAAACCTGAAATCTGTAGACAACTTTAAATTTTTTGAAAAATTGCAAAATTTTAAAAAGAAAAATCATAAGAATAAACTAGACGCTTAGAAAAAAATGTTGAAATTTAAAAAAGTCGAAGTCTTTCAGAGAAGAAGGAAAAACTCAAATTTTTAGGAAATATTTCAAGGACAAAGTCTAAATTTTAAGAAAAGCTCGAAACTTCGACAAAAAATTTACAATTTTTCAGAGAAAGTTAAATTTTGAGAATAAATTTGAAATTTCGAAAGCAAGAGGATTTAAAAAAATCCAAATTTTCAGATAAATTCGAATTTTGAGAAAATTTGTAAAATGATTTCGAAAAAAAATCCAAAAAATTTCGCGAAGTGTTTAAATGTTAAAAAATGTTAAAAAAAGTTCTCAATAAAAGGTAAAATCTTAGGAAAAAAAACGTAGAAGTTCGATAACAGATTGAAACCAAGGGCAAATTAAAAACCAAATATTTTTAGACAAATTTGAATTTTTTGAAATATAGTAAAATTTCGAAACGAGAAATGGTAAAAATTAACTGAAACCTTAAAGAAAATTCTTGATCTTTAAAGCTTTTCAGTGAAGAAGAAAATAGTCTAATTTTAGAAAGAATTTCATGGAAATAGTTAAAAACATCTTGAAATTTCGATAAAAAATTTTTCAGAGAAAGCTAAATTTTTAGAATAAATTTGCAATTTCGAGAACAAGATGAATTAAATAAAAACTACAAATTTTCAGATAAATTATAATTTTGAGAAAATTGGTAAAATATTTTTGAAAGAAAATTCCAAGCAAATTTTGAGAAGTAATAAAATTTAAAAAAAAGTCAAAATTTCCCAGAAAAAGCCGAATATTTGAGAAAAAGGAAGAGATTTAAAAAAAAAATTGGTAAAAATGAAGAATAAAAAAATAATTTGCCTACTTGAAAAAAATTGGAAATTACGAAAAAAATGGATTTGTCGAAAGTTCTCAAAAAAGGCTAAAATTTTAGAAAAAAATGTCGAATTTCGAGAATAGATTGAAACCCAAAACAACTTTAAAAACTTGAAATCTGTAGACAACTTTAAATTTTTTGAAAAATTGCAAAATTTTAAAAAGAGAAATTATAAGAATAAACTGGAAGCTTAGAAAAAAAATTTGAAATTTAAAAAAGTCGAAGTCTTTCAGAGAAGAAGGAAAAATTCAAATTTTAGAAAACATTTCAAGGACAAAGTCTAAATTTTAAGGAAACCTCGAAACTTCGACAAAAAATTTACAATTTTCCAGAGAAAGTTAAATTTTGAGAATAAATTTGAAATTTCGAAGCAAGAGGATTTAAAAAAATCCAAATATTTAGATAAATTCAAATTTTGAGAAAATTTGTAAAATGATTTCGAAAGAAAACTTCAAAAAATTCCGCAAAGTGTTTAAATGTTAAAAAAAGATCAAAATTTCCCAGAAAAAGGCGAATTTTGAGAAAAAGAAAAAGGTTTCGATAAAACATTGGGAAAAATGAAGAGATTAAAAAAATGAATTTGTCCTAAATTCTCAAATAAGGGCAAACTTTTTGAAAAAAAAAACGTTGACGTTCGACAATAGATTAAAACTCAAAACAAATTTAAAAACTTAAAATTTTTATATAAAAGAGAAATTGTAAAAGTAAACTGGAGGCTTAAAAAAGTGTCGAGGCTTTTCAGAGCAGTAGACAAAGGTCAAAATTTTTAGAAAAATTTTAAATTTTGATAAAAATTTGCAATTTTCCAGAGAAAATTAAATTTTGGGAATAAATTTGTAATTTCAAAAATTAGACGAATTAAAAAAAACTCCAAATTTTCAGATAAATGGAATTTTGAGAAAATTAGTAGAATAATTTCGAAAGGAATAAAAATGTCGAAAAAGTTCCAATTTCGAAATGTGCTAAATTTAAAAAAAAAAGGTCAAAATTTCCCAGAGAAAGTCAAATTTTCAGAGAAAAAATTTTGAGATTTGAAAATAGATGAATTTTGTTTGAAATAAAAGTTGATAATTACGGAAAAATCCGAATTTTAAAATAAAGAGATTTAAAAAAATATGACTGTCAAAAATTCTGAAAAAAAGCCGAATTTTAGAAAACAAAACGTCGAATTTTGACAATAGATTAAAACCTAGAACAAATTTAAAAACCTGAAATATTCAAACAAATATGAATTTTGTGAAAAATTTTAAAATCTCGAAAAGAGAGATTGTAAAAAACTTAAAGCTTAAAAAAAATTGTCGAATTTTAAAAAGTCGAAGTTTTTCAGAGAAGAAAAAAATATATAATTTGCAATTTTCCGGAGAAAGTTAAATTTTGAGAATAAATTTGAAATCTCGAGAACTAGACGAATAAAAAAAACTTCAAATTTTTAATCACTACACTGTTCTTATTGTTTACACCTTTGGTTTACGTTATCATAAGGCAAAAAAATAATTTTGAAAAAAATTGCCCGTTTTTCCTAAATAACATAATGATTGTAGACTGTCAATTTTTTGGAATATAGCCTATACAGGATCGGCCAGTACACTATTTCGGTCTGCTTGCCAATGAGAACGACAAAGCAAACTTCTGATATGAGGCAAGACGGAAAGAGAAACTAAATCGGCAGAGATGCCACATGGTAATTCATTTATGTGTATCTCCTTCATTATGACCGGAATAAATCGCTTCAGCGCTTCTTCGATTCAACAATTGGGAGAATGATAAGGGTACATGTGTAGCGCACATGTCACCTGGCATCGATTGGCATTATTTCTACATGGACTTACGACTGGACCGAATCTGCATTAAATAAATCATCCTCTAGTAATCCGTCCGTCGCGGGCGTAAGGAGCATACAACGCATACGGGCGGCACTATCGAGGAGGTGGCAATAGGCATGTAGTCGGGGATTTAATCCAAATTAAAAATACTTCAAAATCGAATTTTCCGAACTTTTAAACTCAAATATTTCATATTGTTCCTTAAATTGTGACAGTAATCCGAAAATGTTAGTCAAAAATTCGCGGAAAAAACCGAAGTTTCTAGTTTTTTCAGTTAACACTCAAAAAAAAGTAGAACTTCAAAAAAAATTTTAAAATCTCTTGAAATAAAAACGAAGTTTTGAGTTTATGCCAACAATTTAAGAGAAAAAGTAAAAATTTAAAATAAGAACTCGAAATTTTGTGAAAAAAAAAATTGTAAAATTTTAAAAATAAAGGAAAAATCTCCCCAAAAAGACAAACTAGCTTATAAATTTAGTTTTCTTGAAGATAATAAAAAAGTATAAATTTAATACTTAGAATTTAGGAAATAACTTCCAGCAAAAAAAGAGAAATTTTTAGCAAAATGTTTGGATGAAACTCGACAAAAAAGTAAAACATTAAAAAAAATATTTTAAAAATGTTCGGCACTTTGAGAATAAAATTGAAGATTAATCACGAGTCCAACTGCTACTTTGATACACGCTTCGCTATCGGCCAAAAAAAAATGTTTTCATTAATTTTACATAAAATAGGCCGTTTGTTAATTTATAAGGTTTCTAAAAATGTGTAAATTCGAAGTCTGGTAATTAGTTAATTGTTAAACAAAAGCTACTAACTAAATTCCTTATGTGGAGATCTTATGGCAAGATTAAGTTGTATACTAATAGGAAAACTTGCAATGTTTTTAACTGTCATAACATTATAATTTAGATATTAAATATACTATCTAAACTATTAAGAAATTTAATTTTTTTTAGGTTTTTCATGGTTTAAAAAATTAATAATTACCAGATTGATTATAACAATTATAAATATCGCAAAATTACAATAATATTAAGTATAGTTGCCATAAAACCTTAGCGAAGGAAAAAAAAAACATATTAGCAACTTTAATAATTATTATTCTACTTGGAATCTAAACGAAAAATCTAAAACTTTATGTAAATCATTTTTTCCAGCAGATTTTTTTTCTTTTACAGTTTTAGATGATTTGGTCAATTTGTAAAATTTTTGAATTAATATTTAATAACAAAATAAAAACGAATTTTACTTGCTTTGTTTTTGAAATAATTGCGAAAAACTGGACTGTTTTTTTCAAATCTTTAATTGTTAATAACAGCGGCAATTGTTTATGTGTCGATATTTAGATCCAGAAATTCGGACTTTTTTCTCAAAATAAAAAACTATAAATTTCCAGAAAAGATAAAACTTCGAAGAAAATAATTAAAATTAAGCAACATTAGTCGAATAATGTTGTATAAAATTTTACTTTTTTCTTTGAAATTTGAAGTCTTAATTTCAGATTTTAAAACTGATATTTATCGAATTTAAATACAAACTTTGGTTGCTATTTCTGCAACTTTGAATTTATAAAGGGATCATTTTGTAAAGAAAGAAAAAATCTGAGAAAAATACACCATTCGTTGAAAATTCAAAAATGTTTAAACAAATTTCTGGAGTTGAGAAATTTGAGTTTAGACTGAAAATTTTAACAAAAAAAAGTGTAATTTTCGAGAAAGCATACTTTTTTAAAATATAAATATTCTAGACATTACGAGTTTTTTCTGAAATTTCATAAGTTATTTAAATTTAAAGATTTTTATTTTTTGACTTAAAATTTTGACCTTTAATTCAAATTTCTAGAAAAAAAAGGTTGAATTTTGAAGTCAAAATTTAAACTTTGCATTTCTTAAAATCCAAACTCCAAATTAAAAACAAAACCAAAATATTACATTTCAATCAAGAAAACACTCAACATTTAGACATTTTTTGGGGGGAAATTGTAAACTTTTTTTGGAAATTCTTTTTTTTTCTCGAAATTTGAACATTAAATTAAAAATGAATTATGAATTTTCGACTTTAAAGACGAATTTTTTTCAATTTTTAAACTTAATTTTTCAATGTTGTTGCAATTTTAAAATTGCGACAAATATGAGAAAGTGTTACTTTAAAAATGTGAGAAAAAATTTGAAATTTTGACAAGAAAGTTTCTGAAAAAATCAAAATTTTGGAAAAATTTTAAATCTTATAAAAATAAAAAACCAGAGATTTAGAGTTAAAACTATTATAATTTAATATGAGAAAGTGTTACTTTAAAAATGTGAGAAAAAATTTGAAATTTTGACAAGAAAGTTTCTGAAAAAATCAAAATTTTGGAAAAATTTTAAATCTTATAAAAATAAAAAACCAGAGATTTAGAGTTAAAACTATTATAATTTTAATATTTTGAGAATACATTTCAAATTCTTTAAGGCACTTTTACTTTCTTATAAAATTCCTAATTAGTTACTTCAAATTTTATTTATTTATTTTTTTACTTCAATTTTATATTTCAAAGTCGATTTTTTACATTAAATTCAAACTTTTAATCTTGTTCTTGAAATTCGTTAAGAATGGTTTCTGAAATTTCGATTTTCAATTCGAATTTCCGAATTTTAAGTCAAACTTTCAAAAATAAGTTAGATTTTTGAATTCAATCATTTTTTTAAATGAAAATTAAAATTTTAAGTTTAAATGATTGTCTTGACATTTTAAGAAAAAAAATGAGATTGCGAAAAAAGTCTACATTTTAAGGTCATAATTTTAGAAAAGAGTAGAATTTCGAATATAAACTCGAAATGCGGACGCATGGGTTCTCATAATTTGATAAGAGATTCGGTCGAACAGTATTAAATTTATTGAATCGTCCAACAATTTCCACTCTTAACCATCTTCTTACAGAATTCGAGTAATTAATTTGTCTTTACACATCCAGCTGACCGAATTTATGATGTATTGGCCAACTCGGGATGTTATTGTTATTCGATTCAGAAGAAAAAGTGCTAATTATTAGGTGGTATTTAACCTCCCAGAGCGGTGAAGAAGTCGTTGGGCGATTCGCTTTTTCCTACGAAGATCGACCAATATCTGATGCAAAGACGGTGTTAAATATCGTCCACAAATTTGAAAAATCGGGATGCATAACAGGTTGTAATAACAAGTGTTGTTTGGAAACGCGTCAACCTGAATGTGACAGGCCATTATCCGACGAAAGAATGGCTAAGGAGTTAGCTGTATTGCATTTGTCGAAGCAAAATGAACCTTGTTCTAGTGAACAGATCGCAGAAGAAGTTAATGTGCCATCGCGAACAGTGCGAAATAGAAATGGGTACAACTGTTATAAAGTTTCTGAAACCCAAGAAATATTTCCTGAAGATCGATACAAACGTCTTGAGTTTTGTGAGTCTATGAGAGAAAAAGTTGATGTCGATGGACATTTCTTAACCCACGTACAAGAAAGACCATGTAATTTAGACCATTTACGGGATCGAATTGTAGAAGTCCTAGATAATATTTCTCCTGAGATGTTGGCACGCGTAAGAACTGAATTTTACGACAGATTAGGTTATTGCGAAATATCAGGAGGGAACATTTTTGAACCACTTATTACATAAGCATTTTTTCTTCCATTTTTTTGTTGAATAATTTTTTAAGTTTTCAGTTTAGATTGTCATCACAACGGCTGATTATTTTTACACAGAGTTCATTTATCTTTTAGAATTTTTGTTTTATTTTTCGTGAGACCCGGTTGATTAAAGAAAACAAAATCGTAAAGTATCTGCAATTATTTTCATACTTTTTAGGGTGTGAAAATAATTTTAGAATCAATTAATAGGTAATGATGTATTTTCCATTTAAAACGACACTCTTTTATCGAGCTCCGATAAGGTTCTGATGCAATATCTACAAGACAGGTGTGCAGTTTGCAGCGAATGCGTGGTCATGATTTGATAAGCGCGTCTGTCGAGCAATATATTGAAACAGTGTAAATCATACCATCCTTCTCTTTCCTTACAAAATTTTGATATGTTCCTTGTTCTTTACACGTTACAGCAGACCGAAATCGTGTACTGGCCCGTAGTGTATATATTTCTGTAATGTTTCTAAATTTTATTTAAATCGGTTGAGTCGTTTTTAAGAAAAAAGTTTTTTTTTCTATTTTTCGATTTTTTTCGAATTTTTTCGATTTTTTCAAAACTAAAATAAGTAGAGATCTGAAACTTGCAGGATCAAAGAATCTTATTAGTAGCAACACATTCTTAAAAAATGGTCCAGATATCTTTCCGGAGCCGATTCACTATGCTTATCATCGTCCTAAGGCCTTTCAAATTCAAAACCAGAATTCGAGGAAAAAGGTCAAATATGAAATTACCTAAAGGAGGTCATAATTTCGACATAAACGTCGATATTTTGTATTATACGATGTTGAAAAAATTGAACATTATAATCGAAATTTGAAAATAATTTCTACATATGTGTTGACAATTCTGCTTTAAGCTTACACATAATTTTTCATCAATCATTTAATTCATAATCGAAGGTTGTTTTGTTTGTTTTAAACAAAAAACTTGAATGTGGCGGCATTTCGAAGAGTTGCATCATACTGAAAAAAATTCCGCACGGCCCTGTCTAACCTCATAAGTGTGGGTCTTACCCATTTCCTTTGTCGACAAAAATAAGGAAACATTTAGATTTATCTTGTTCTAAGATAGCTTACGTATTATTAAAATGCTTTCAAAGCATAAAATACAAGATTTAGGATAAGGATCCAAAATGAAATGTTCGCAACGTAAAAATATAATACATTTGGTGGATGCGCCGGAAGCTCCCCAAGTACGGAAATACGATTGTCGTCTACGTATTATAAATTAATATTTATTCAAGTATGACTTTCAACTAATGCTTTGCCTGCGTTGTAAAGCAACACCTAGTCTCTGGCAACAACGGCCTTAATGAAATTCGAAGTGCATTATTTATAAGTTACTTATTTTACATGAGTTCGGTATTCATAAGGGGAAATATTTATGACGTATTCGAGGTAAATAAATGCCGACATAGGGGTAAAAGTATTCATTTATCACCGGCAAAGTACTCGCCGGTTCGCTGTCACATGCTTTAGCGATTTCCTTTTTGACTTGATAAATTATGACAAGATTCGCGAATTTTACCATACCACCAAGAAAATGGAAACCTCGCAATTTATGCATATTGTTTAGCAAACCTTAGCTTCTCGCTGACGTGCGGACGTATTCTTATCATATTATATACCTAGCTATTTGGCCTACATCCAATACAAGTCAGTTGTGTGATTGCTTCGGTGTTGCTACCAGAAAATTGAACTTGAAGATTCGTAACGTTTAATTCGTCAGTGTGATGCGCCCAATTATGCAAATAGATCTCATGTTAATAAGAAGAAACCGGGGTACTTTCAGCCGGCGACATAATTTAATTGGAATTGATACGCCCGCGGTTATAAACTGGGGCAACTCCTTGCGTTTCATCTGAAAGTTTGAAAGCCGTTTTTGCTTTTATTACCCCCTAGGTTGACACGATTACTTTGATAATATTATTACTCGCATTTTAAAAGGGCGCCTTCTCCGAACTTACAACTCTTAGCGAAGTTAAGTGCTTACCAAATTAGCATCGATTGAAAGCAACCTTCCGCCACACCCGCACAGATTCATTCTTCGCCCTCTTTGTGCAGCAATTAGGGAAGATTTCGAATTGTTCTACGAGGCGAAGCTGGGGGATGTTTTGGACGACTTGGTGATGTTATTGTGGTCCCCTAGATGCCCCCAAGTGTTAATTTTCTTCGCTTATTGTGACACTAACTTTAACAAAATGAAAAACTGTCGTGAACTGTCCCTGAAAAAGTCGTAGTTTGCTGCTAACAATGGTAAAGTGTCATCGCTCAGTTTCGTCTTTGAATTATAACTGAAATTATACTGAAATTATAACTGCAGAATTCTTGAAAAAAACGTCAAAAATTACATAAAAAGCAAAATTTCAGGACAACATTTTCAAAAAGTCGAAATTTTTAAATCAAAATTTTGCAAAGTCGAAATTTTGAGAGTCTAAGTTTTTAAAAATTCGAAATTTTTAAAGAAATTGCTCTTTTCAAAAGAAATCTAATTTACAAAAAACATTTCGAAAAAGTCGAAACGTTCAAAGAATATCAACATTTTGAAAAAGTTCTGATTTTGATGAAAAAACAACATTTTTAAAATTAATTAAAATGTAATAATATATTTAAAAAAGACGAAAATATAGAAGAATGGTTAAAGTTAAAATTTTGGTAAAAATTTAAAATTCAGAAACAAATTCTTCAAAAAAAGTCAATAAAATATTCAAAAAGTCGAAAATAAAGAAGAATTTTTAAAGTTAAAATTTCGGAACAAAATTAAAAAACACAACAGAGCTTGCTCTAACGCGTTTCGATAGCCAAGCTATCATCTTCAGAGAGAGAATCTTTCTTGGTTTCAGGGGACACGGTTTGTATTTTAATTTTTGAAGATAACCAAGGACCAGTCCGCTCCACCAAAAAAAAAAGGAATATTTAAAGCTAAAATTTTGGAAAAGAATTAAAAAAAAATTAAAATCCAGAAAGAAATCTGGAATTCCGAAGTAGAATCAAATGTTCAAATGCTTAAAAAAATTGAGATTTTTAAAAAATTGACATTTGGAAAAATGCGGCAATTTTTGATAAAAAAAGAAAATTGAAAACATTGGAAATTCAATTCAAAAAGAGTTTAAATTAAAAAAAAGTAAAAATTTTGAAAAAGGGTTTACATTTTAATTAAAAAGTCTAAACTTAGAAAACATGGAGACTTTAAAATGTTACAATTTTGGACATGAAGTCCAATTTTTTAAAAAATTTTAAGATTTACATAGAAATCTAAATTTCAGCAAAAACTTAAAAAAGTCGGAATTTTCAAATCAGAATTTTGAAAACGCAAAATTTTAAGAGTTGAAACATTCAAAAAGTCGAAATGTTCAAGGCAACCGTACGTTTCAAAAGAAGTTAAATTCACAAAAAAATCAAAATTCCGAAAATAAAATAAAACGTTCAAAAGAAATCAACATTTTTACAAAGTTGTCATTGTGATAAAGAATCAAAATTTTAAAAATTAGTTACAAGTTAGTAATATATTCAAAAAAGGTCGACAACAAAAAAAGAAGAAATTAAAATTTTGAAAAAAAATTAACATTTAAAAAGAAATCCTTCAAAAAAAGTCAATAATATATTTAAAAAAAAACTGAAAATAAAGAAAGAAGAATTTTTAAAATTCAAATTTCAAAAATAAATTAGAATTAAAAATTAACATCTAGAAAAAATCCTGCAAAAATAACACAGGCCCACAAAAAAAAAGTGGTGTGTGCTGGGTGTCGGACCCACATAGTCCGGCGTATTTTTTTCCGCTGAACACGAATCTGTAGTTTAAATTGGGGGTCAAACTGCTAAAAGTGGAGAAAAACCAAAAAAACCGATAAAAATCACGATCTCGTATTTTTTTCTGTATGATATTATCATCTTGCAGTTTCTACTTGTTTCTCTCTGTAATATCCAACCGTAATGTGCAAATACGTTAATTCACTACTTATTGTGTCTTATTTAAGTGTCACATAGATGATATCTTGTTTTTGACAAAAAATAAGGAAATGGTTAACTAAATCGGTACATTTACCGGCAGAAACCTGCTACTCCGGAATGATTGGACTACGATGACAACTGCCCTTTATCGGGATGTGTAGAATGATTCACTAGTCAACATTTCGGCGTATCGAAGCCAGCGAAGGCGCGCTGTTTTGCAGGGAAGCGCTAGAATATGAGAATGATGCCGTAGTGTGTCCGACGACGAGTTGACATTGTCCTTGTCAAAGTCGGAAAGCCCTCATACTTAGGCCTAGGTATTCTAGCGTGCGGGGTTTATTTATTTTCATGGATTCTTCTACTGAAAATTTTGCTGGAACTTCTAGTACTCGTGGCAATCACAAATGTACTGGAAATCCCAATGCTTTTTGCTACGTTTGTGCAAAGTACATAGGGATAAAAAATACAAAGAAACTAACAGATCGTTTCGTGACTTTGTATGAAAAGTGCTTCAATATGAAAGTTTCTCTCGATCTCAAAAATTGGATACCCAATTTTGTTTGTGGCTCATGTTATAATATGATTAATAGATTTGAAAAGCACCAGGTCAAGGCGAATCTTAAATTTAAAACTCCAGCGATATGGAAAAAGCCACTTGATGCAAGTAATTGTTACTTTTGCACAACAAATGTCAACACTGTGGGCCGAATGCATAAGGATAAAATTTCTTATCCTTCTGTGTCAAGTGTTCAACAACCAGTTGCAAACTTCATAGAAGGTTTAGAAGATGACACGTCACAAGACAGTCTGACTAGTGGATTAGACACAATGGAAGTCGACGTCGATCCTGAAAATTCAGCTTTTATTGATAAAGAGTTTGATACTAGTAGTGAAAACATTTCTAGCGAATCTGAGGAAGAAGAGTTTTCGAGCAATGAAGAATACAGACCTATTGGTGAAGATCGGAAGCCGGAAAAATACGATCAAAAACATCTGAATGATTTATTCAGAGAGGCTAAACTCTCAAAAGAAGCGGCTGAAATATTGGCTTCGAATATGAAAAAGAGAAATCTATTGACAAAAGGTACTAAAGTTTCGTTTTATCGGAATCGAGAAGAAGCCTTCCGTAAATATTTTGGAAAAAAATGAAGATTTACTCTATTGCACTGATGTAAAAGGACTTATCGATGAATTTAAGCCAAATTTATATGAGCCAGAAAATTGGCGGTTATTCATTGATTCGTCTCAACAGAGTCTTAAGGCAGTCCTTCTCCACAACACCAACAAATTCGCTCCTCTACCTTTAGCCCACTCCACTGTACTTAAAGAAGAGTATTCAAACCTCGAAGTTGTCCTAAAGAAAATAAAGTACGAAGAACATAAGTGGCAAGTATGTGGTGATTTAAAAATTTTGTCCATGATCCTTGGACAGCAATCTGGATTCACAAAATATCCATGCTATTTGTGTATGTTTGACAGTAGGGATCGAAAAAATCACTACGTAAAAAAAGAATGGCCTTTACGATCTTCATTTAAGGTTGGATCACATAATATAATAAAGAAATCTCTTGTTGATCCAGCCAAAATTCTCATTCCTCCTCTTCATATAAAACTTGGCTTAATTAAACAGTATGTCAAAGCTCTTGATTAAGATGGTGAATGTTTTACGTACCTGCGTACTGTGTTTAAAAAAAAATCTGATGCTAAACTAAGGGAAGGCATCTTCGACGGACCGGAAATCCGAAAGTTATTCAAAGATGAAGGGTTTGTTGCAGTCATGGATGACCAAGAAAAGGCATCGTGGTTAAGTTTCAAGGAAGTGTGTACCAAATTTTTAGGCAATACCAAGGATGCTGATTACAAAAGCATTGTGGCAAATATGATAAGAAATTTTCAGCATTCAGGTTGCCTAATGAATTTGAAAATGCACTTCCTTGATTCGCATCTTGACCAATTCCCGGAGAATAACGGAGACTTCAGTGAAGAGCAAGGAGAAAGATTTCACCAAGATCTCAAAGAGTTTGAACGGCGGTTTCAGGGACAGTGGGGAATAAATATGTTTGCAGATTACTGTTGGATGCTACACAGAGAAACTCAAGAAAAAGGAACAAAACGTAGCAGAAATCCACTTCACAGGTCATTTGAAGAAAAAAGGGTCAGGAAAAGACGAAAATTATAAGAATGATAATATCAAACAGAAAAAATACGAGATCGTGATTTTTATCGGTTTTTTTGGTTTTTCTCTACTTTTAGCAGTTTGACCCCCAATTTAGACTACAGATTCGTGTTTAGCGGGAAAAAATACGCCGGACTATGTGGGTCCGACACCCAGCACACACCACTTTTTTTTTTGTGGGCCTGTGTAATCAATCAATAAACAGTTACCATGAGCTTCTCCTACGGCGTACACCATATTTATTAATTCTTCTTTAGAGTAATTCATTTTACAATTATTAGTGTAACTTTTCTATTGAACTTTATGTCACTCGAAAATTTGTATGATTATCCTTTGACAGGTGCCTACTACGTTATCTTACAAATAAACTATTTGTAAACTTCGCATTTTTTCATAAAAATGAGATTTCATGAGAAACTAATGAATTT
Source organism: Dastarcus helophoroides (assembly GCA_028583605.1). Taxonomy (NCBI): domain Eukaryota; kingdom Metazoa; phylum Arthropoda; class Insecta; order Coleoptera; family Bothrideridae; genus Dastarcus; species Dastarcus helophoroides. The sequence goes on along the minus strand of CM053335.1, from coordinate 9,897,151 downwards.
AGGTATATGAGCAGGTGTAGCAAAGTTGTAGAGAATTTAATTCTGCATCTCATGGTATGAAAATATACAGGGTGTTGCATTTAAAATTTTCGAAATTTTACAATTTTTAAATAGTCAATTTTGACATGACATTTTGGTCATCCTGTATAACGCAGGGCAGTTTTTGGAGCACGACTCGGAAGAGTCGTCCTTACTAAACATCTGATAAAAAAATGGGCATAGGAGCTCTTAGCATAACCTGTTAGTATCAAATAATGTAAGCAGCCAATATCGACTAGAAAAACCTTTCAAGCGAGATAACTCAAAAACCGTGAATATTCGAATAAGACTATTCTACAGAAAGTACCCTTTATTTTTGATGTAGAATCCGAAAAAAATATAAAAAATGTGTGTTTCTATTTAAAAAAACAAAAGTGTAGTTGAAAATATTTTTAATTTGTACATTTCAAGAAATGTGACAACACCGTAACAAGAATAATCCATATATTCTTCATTTTAACATAGATATTGGACTTTCTCGCACTAGTGGGACACGCTGTATATACTAGGTTGGGCAAAAGTTCCGAAACGGCTCGATTACAGCCGAACGGGACCTCGTATCAACTTCGGGTTTGCGACACTGTATTCAGCGAAATTTTTAGAACTTCTTGACATGTATTTCAGGACCGTGACGTCATTACGGTCGGAGGTGTGACATAAGTTTCAACTTTTTTTTAATGAAACACCCGGTATATTCTTCTATATTTGTATACTTTAAGGCGTCCCGAATTCAACGATGTAACGTTTGTATGGATTCTGTCGAGGTCGAGTTTGGTCAAAATTCAAAAATAATATAAATGTTTTCAGAAAAAACCAAAAATTTCAAAAGAAGTTGAATTTTTTAGAAAAAAATTAAACAATTGAGATGCAATACTTTTCTCCTGACACCAAGAAAGATTTAAAACACAATAGGGGTTATTATTATTTTATTATTACTATGGGGTCGGTCATCCCTGCAGCACTGAAGCTATCGCTTATTGTGCCCCCCACGATTATCTCATAATAGGCCCGTTCTTTTGAAAAATTCCAGAACCTCCTTTATGGGTGTCTCCACTATTGTCTTTGGTTCAGTCAGAGCATTCCCAAAGCTGAATGTCTATCCCTTGATAGAGCCGGACATTCGCATAATATGTGTAAATGAGTCTCTTCTTCCTCTCCACACATTCTACAAGTAGAATTTTCTTTTGCGCCAATTGTTGTAAGATGTTTCATTAGGGCACAGTGTCCCGTAAATAGTCCAACTGTCCACCTGAGCTGATTTTTGCTTAACTGTAATAATTCTCTGGCTCTCTTTTCCGATGATCCGTCAATGAACTTCCGCGATTGCCTCAGACCGTTGACACCCATCTAGTGAGTGCTGTGTTCTTTTCTAAGTAGTTTCTTTATTACCTCTTTTGCCGCTTTGTAGGCAAGCGGACAAGTAGGCTCCGGCCCTACTAGAGGAAACTCGGCTCTCCTTTTGGCTAGAAGGCCTGCTCTTTCATTTCCTTCAATTCCCCGATGGGCCTCAACCCATCGAAGTATAACTGTTTGTGCTGTGCCAACTTTTTTAGCCTATCAACACAATCTTTGACCGTACTAGAGCTTATTTCATAAGCTCTCAGCGCTTTTAGTGTCGCTTGGCTGTCGCTGTCGATCACGGTTCTCTTATTTTTATAAGACCTCTTGATCATTGTTTCAGCACAGGCTGTAATTGCAGTAACTTCTGCCTGGAATACGGTTGCCAAAGATCCCAGGTTTATGTAAAATTCATTCCATGGTTCTTTGCTGGTTACTTATCTTTGTTTTGGATCCATCTGTGAACCAGATTAATCCATTCTCTCTTTTTGGTTCTACTAACTGAACTCCCCTTTCCGGTATTACTACCCGGTAGGTAAAGGAAAGTTGGGGATGCTCTTTGTTCTGTCCGATGGCATACTTAGCGTATGGTTTGCACAAATCCGGTTGAATATTTCTGTATGAGATGTTGATCTAGGTGATTCCATTCCATACCCGTTTGTTTTTAGCCTGTAGACTGCTGACAGGGCCTCCGCTTCCACAACCAGATGAAGTGGAGGCAGACCTAGCAGTGCTTCCAGGGCTGCAGTGGGCGTTGTTTGCATCGCTTCTGTTATTCCTAAGCAAGCTAACCTTTGTACCTTGCTTAGTCTGATAACACTTCCTTTTTTTCTGGCTTTATGCCACCAGGCCCTGAATATTGCGCACAAGGGTGACGCTAGTGCTTCAACTCCTTGTTGTAACATTATTGGTAATACTTTGTCTGGGCCTGGTGATATATATGGTTTGAAACTGTTTATCGCCCATATAATTCTGGTTATGTCAAATAGTTTGTTTGCTATTCTCCAGCTTTGACTTGATCCTCGATTTTGCGGTAGACGGTGTCTTGGCTATCTTGTTGTGTAAGAAGGGGTGAGCATCCCGGGAAGTGTGCCTGAAATAAAACCCTCAGGGTCCCCTCCTCGGAATGCGTGTATTCTCCCTGTGGTGTTTGCAGAGATCCCAGTATATTCTGGTGGTTCTTTTGCAATGCCTTCTGGAGTCTAGCACATTCTGGGGATTTTTCGATCCCCTCACAGTACTTTCTCCAGGAATTTTCTTTTGCCTTTTTGATGGCACTTACATATTCTCGTCTTGATGTTTTATATTCCTCTTAACGTCCGGCCCTTTTTGCCCGGGTAAATTTCTTACGTGTTTCTGCCCTTAGACAAGAAACTTCGGGATTCCACCATACGGTCTCTTGCGTGAGCTTCCTCGTCTTTATTGGGCAATTTTCTTCGTAGGCTGTTTTGATGGCGGTGTTGATTACATCGCACATCATTTCAATGTCTACTGGGGTTTTTGGCCTAATCGGATACTATTCCAGTCCTTGTTTCAGTTTTGCTTGATAGTTGTCCCTATTACAGGTTTTAGGATTTCTGTACGACTCAGCCCCCCCCCCCTGTGGTAGAACTATCCCAAAACTTATGTACCTATGGTCCCAGAGTGATGGTTCATTTAAGACTTTCCAATCATTTATTAGATTGCACGCGTTTTGTGTGCCGACTGTTATATCTATTACCTCTTTTCTGTTTTGATTGAGAAACGTCGGTTCTGTACCCCGATTTGCTACTTGTAGGTTATTGCTAATAATGAACTCTAAAAGTGACCCACCTCTCCTGTGTGTTCCTGTGCTCCCCCAGACGATGTGGTGCTCGTTGGAATCACAACAGAGTACTAATTGTGTGTTTTCTTCCGCGCATTTTTGCACCAGTGTTTTTATCTTCATTGTGGGTGGTTGTCCTGGTTGGTCATATGGAAGGTAGGCTGATCCCATCACAAGGTCTCGGGTTTGCCCTTCCATGTTTGTTGTCATCTTTACTACCACTAGGTCCCTTGTACTGAGTTTCCATAGAGATAGTACTGGAATTCCTCTCTTTGTTAGTATGCAAGCTCGTGGATGGTCTGATGACGAGCTGATTAAAGCCCAGTCACCTCCCATCCGCAGTCCTCTGATCTGGCCCCTAGAAATCCATGGTTCTTGTATCAGTACAATATCTATTTTTTTCACACGTACATATCTCTGTAGGGCAGATGTAGCTGCCTTGCAGTGGTGTAGATTTATCTGTAGTACTTTGAATTCACCTACCTTAATTTTGAGGGGTTTTCCCTGACGAGGTTGATGCTGTAGGTTTCTTTTCAGCTCCTTTCTTATCAATCTCCATCTCTTCAGGTTTCTCTTGCTTCCCTGGCTTCTTCCTCCCCATCAACCTAAAGATCGCCTGAGAAAGGTTAAAGTAGGGTCTGCCTTGTAGTTCCTTAATTTTCTCCCATGAACTTTCGTCCATGAGGAGAATTAGTTGTTGCCCTTTGCTGTTGGATTTTCTGTCTAACACCGTCCACGTGCCTATATGAAGTCCAGGATTTTGGTACGCTAGCATCTTGAGGATCGTTTTTGGTTTCATTTTTGGTTTCGGAATCCACCTCATGACTCTTATTTGTTTTGGGTACGTCCATTGCATCCACGATGTTAAGTTTCGTATTGACCAAGGTAGTGCTTCCCGCGAGAGCCCTCTCCAACCATTCCTTAGTGGCCTCGTCGGCGCAGGAAGGCGCAAGAAAGCCCCCTCTATAATTCACTCCGGAGAACCTTGGAGGTGGTTCTACGGTCATTTTTCCCAATTCGTTGATAAGAGTCTCCTTGATGAGGTCCCCTTGCTCTTCGTTAATGGTCATTCCTGGATATCCTTCTGGTGGTATAGCTAGACGGATATCCTTCACAGCCGACACGTAGGATCGCAGTAGTCCTTGACGTTCTGTTCTTTTTCTTCGGCTTTTTCTGAAGCTGTGCTTTCTTCTGAGCGGTAGCGTTTTGAGCCTCCGGCCTCAGTAGTTGTCCCTTCGGTTGCAGTTGTGGTTCTGCTGCTGGGTCCCGGTTGGTCCCGAGTACTGGGTTTCGGTTGGTCCCTAGTGCTATGTCCCGGTTGGTTTCCAGTGCTGGGTCCCGGTTGGCTCTTTCTGCTGGGTCCCGGTTGGTTTCCTGTTGCTGCTCTCTGGGTTTGTTCCCTCTTTTCACTCCGTTTTTCAACGGGTTTTCCGGCTTCTTGCAGTTGAAGTCGTCACTCTTTTTTGAGCTTCCTTCTAGCTGCGCTTGAAAATTTTTTGGTTGGGCCCCTCGTTTCGAAGCTCCCTTCCTCTTTTGTTGTTTCTTGGGTTCTTTCGGTTTCCATTTTGGTCCCACGAGTATAGGGGAAATAAAGGTCGCGGTGTGCATGCCCCTTGTACTTACGGAAGGCATGGGTTACAACGAGGTGCGCCTGGTGCCTCCAGGTTAGTCGCTAGCGATCAGGATTTCTCCTGACTTTGTGACTTTGTGGGAATCGGAAGATTTTTATTGTGATTTCACTACTTGATCCGGGGGGTTAAGTCAAGATCCCCACATCCCATTGCCTGCGAGACATGACCACAAGCGGCAATGGAACACGGTATTACGAAGTTCTTAATAAGTCCTTCGGCGTCGTTTACCCTGACGCAGACCATTAGCTACGACACAACAGCTTGGCCAGAGGAGGTTGGTCCGCGGTGTGGTTTTTTGGCTGCCAATTGGGTTTTTATATCCAATGAGCCCTATAGCCTGCGCTGCTCACTTACGATCATCGTATTGCCCTGTCCCTATCCGCCGAGGTTACTCTAACGTGAAGATGATAGCTTGGCGATCGAAATGAGTTAGAGCAACCTTACTTGGTTTTAGGAGAAATATTTGTATTTCAATTGCTGCTAAAATTTAGGAAATATATTACTTTTTAAACCTGAAATTTTGTACGGAAATTTCGAATTTTTCTCATTTCAGATTTTTATAGAATTTTGCGCGCCTAATTCAAAATTTCAAACAATTTTATTTTTTAAATTTAAAACCTTTTCTAATTTATTGCACGGCAGTTTAAGCATAGATGTTTACGAAAGAGTTTCCTTTTCTTTCTTCAAATATTGTCTCCCCCGTTTTGTAAAGTCTATATTTTGGAAAAAATAATTCGCCACCAAATTTGATATAATTGGAGCAGATCCATCGTTACATATTAAATCGATAATACTGAATCCGTAGGTTACGCCAATATGCATAACAAAGATAACTAGTGGATACGCAAGAAGCGATCGGTTCAAAGCTGGGCGGCTTCGCCTGCGGGATCTCGTTTAATCCAGGTGGTCGCTATCCCTAATCAGGAGGTTCGCCCGTAACAAGCAGCCCAACCGCTTCCGTAAACAAACATTTCCCACGTCTGTACTTTGCGTCGTAAGCGTTTCTATTGACGATAGGATGGATTTATTTGCTTCGATACACGTTCCAATTAGATTAAGATATTTCCCAACGGCGTAAGCGCCCAAAATCGACCCGAAAAATTCAAAAAGTTTGGCCTCTCGTTACCACATCAATGAGTCGTAGTAACGTTTGATTGGAATTAAATTTCACAAGAGTTTTATTCGTGTTTGACCATGTCTGATACACAGACCAATGCTTGGCCATGTATTTTATTCAGCGTTGGGATTCAGAGACCGGTTTCGACTTAATAAGATGAAAAAATTGTGACGTGCGGTGGCTTTGTGGTTAAGAGTTAGCCTATCATGTGGAAGGACTTGGGTTCGGTTCCGTGTCGCGTCAACAAATAATTTTTAATTCTATTAGAACCTCAGAGAATGTCAAAGTTTCAAAAAATATTGGAATCTCAAAAAATGTCAGAATTTTCAGAAAAGTCGAGATCTTTTAAAAAATTAGAAATTTTCAAAAAAATTCTTTTAAATTCCAATTTTCAAAAGAATTGGAATTTAAAAGAACTAGGATTTCTTTTCAAAAACTAGGTAAAAATACTAATTTTGTTAAAAGCGTCGAAATTCCGAAACTCAAAATTTAAAAAAATAGGAGTTTTCAAAATAAAGTCAAAATATTTTTTCGAATTTGGTATCCTTTAGGTAGACGGTACGAGGTGCCTCGTGGATAGGGATGCAACGTCGAAAAAGCATCGATGTTTGAACATCGATATTTTTTTAAGAATTAAACATCGTCATTCGGTAACGATATATCGATGTTTTCCCGATGACTTTTTTAATATTTTATTGCGGGTTTAAGAAGTCAAAATTACGAAATTGTAGAAAGAACCTTAGTTTAAGCAGATTTTTTTCATAAATTTCGAGTTAACCTTAACATTTCGATTTTTTTTTCGAAAATTCGAGATTAAAATTAAAATGTCGACTCTAATCTCGAAATTTTGACTTTAATCTTAAAATTTTTTCTCGAACATTCGACTTCTTTATCGAAATTTCGCCTTTAATCTTGAAATTTCGGCTTTCATATCGAAGAAGATAAACTCGACACTTCGACTTTATTTTGAAATTTCGAGAAAAAAGTGGAAATTCCGAGGTTGCCCTCTATGGTTGTGTTATGCAGATGAATATTACAGTAGGATGTGTTCAGTAATTGTAATTGTTAACACCCAAATTTCGAGTTTTTCCTATAAATTTCTATGTTTAAATTAAAATTCGAGAAATAATTTCACGAAAAAAAGTCAAAATTCCGAGATTAAATCAAAATTTTGAGATTAATGTCAAAAAGTTGACTTTAATCTTGGAATTTTCAGAAAAAGTTGCTATTTCGAGTTGCTACCTCGAGAAGGAACTCAAAATTTCGTCTTTTAACTCAAAAATTCCAAAACATTTTTGTAAAATGACCTTTATTTTTCCTTCCGAATTCTAACTTGATTTATATTTTATTTTATTTATTTATTTGATCCAAATTATGGCTGAAAACTTAAAAATCTACATTTTTTAAACCGAAAATCACCTTTGACGATTAAGATATTCAAAAAAGTAGACATTTCGACAATATAGTCAAATATTGGAAAAAACATCAACATTAAAAGGTGAAACTCAAAATTATAAGAATTTCCATTTTTAATTTCAACCATTTATAAAATATACTCGTATACTTTGTCTTTAAAGAAAGAATTCAAATTTCGGGAAAAAACTAAAATTTATAAAAATAAAATTTGGTTTAATACAAAACTTTGGAAATTTGAAAAATAAATGAATTTTGAAAAATATCGAAACTTTTAAAAAAGCTAAAATTTTGAAATAGAAATTAAAATTTTGGGACCAAATTTTGAAAAATGTTAAAATTTTTATAAGAAATTAAAATTTTGTGAAAACATAATTTTTTTTAAAAGTCGAAATTTTGATAAAATTTTTTCAAAAAGGGCCAGACAAAATTTTGGTAAAATGCAAAGCTTTAGAACAATCTGAATTTTCAAGCAAAGTAAAGTTTTGAGAAAATATCGAACTTTAAAAATGTTGTCAAGAGAATTCGAAATTTTTTAAAATACGAAATATTTAAAAAATTTAAAATTTTCGGTAAAGTTGAAATTTTAACAGACGAACTTTGAATCACAATTAAATAATCGAAACTTAGAAAAATATCGACATTTTAATTACAGTCAAAATTTTCAGATTTCAGATTTCCAAAAATGTGGAAATTTTTAAAAAGTCGATTTTTGGTGGAACTTGATTAGGTTAGGTTAGGTTAGGTGAGGTTAGGTTAGGTTAGGTTAGGTTAGGTTAGGTTAGGTTAGGTTAGGTCCTTGGTTATTTTCAAAAATTGAAATACAGAACTTGTCGCCTGAAACCAAGAAAGATTAAAAAACGCAACAAAGGTTGCTCTAACGCATTTCGCCAGCCAAGCTGTCATCTTCAGAGAGAAAAAACTGAAAGTCGATATTTCAAAATTGCAATTTTTTTCAAGATAATATTTTGAGAGATTTAAAAAAATTAATTTGAAAATTAGTTATTTAGAATTTTAAAAAATAGTCAAAATTTTAAAAAGGACAGAATTTTAAAATATTGTCAAATATTGAAAAATATCGAAATTTTCAAAAATAGGTTGAAATTTTAAAAAAATTGTAATATTTTAAGGGGTGCTTAAATTTTCAAGAATATTCAAATAAAACAAAATTTTCAGAAAAGCCAATATTTTTGAAAAACTATTGTAATTTAATTAAAACAAAAATGTAATTTTGAAAGGGTTTAAAAAAAAATCGAAACTTTGAGAAATGGCCAAAGTTTCAAACAGTTAAATTTTGATAAAATGTTGCTATTTGAAACGGTCTAAATTTTCAAAAGTGTTGAAATTTTGAAATAAAGTCAAAATTTCCAAGGAAAATAATCGACAATTTAAAAGTAGAGTGAAATTTTCAACAACAAAAATCGGAAGTTTATCCAAAAGCGAAATACGAAAAATTATAAAGTTTGGAATTCTAAAAATGTCGACATTTTTAAAAAATCAAAGTTGTGAAAAAAAAATTATTATTTTACAGAAATTAGAAGTCGAAATTTTGAATAATGTTAAAATTTCCATAAAATTTTAATTTTTTAATTTCAGGATTTCCAAAGTAAATGGAAATTTTGTAAAAACTCGAACTTTTTAAAAAAGTCGGACTAGATTTTGTAAAAATGCCAAACTTTAAAACAGTCGGAATTTTCAAAATAAGCGAAGTTTTGAGAAAGTATCGAATTTGGAAAATTTTTGAAGTCAGTTAATTTTTAAAACTAGTGAACATTTTAAAAAGTCAAAATGTTCAGAATTGCAAATTTTTTAGATAACAAAATTTAAAAAAATCCACATTTTCCAAATAATTGCAGTTTTGAAAAAATTGAAACATTGAATTTAGAATAAATATCAGAATTTTTAAAAATATCGACATTTTCATAAAAAGTTGAAATATTCGAAAAAACAGCCATGACTTCCAAAAAACGTGGTATTTTGATAAATTAGAATTTTGTAAGAACGTTTTTTGAAGCGAAGAGTACGTTTGAAGTATAAATTTTCAAACAAAGTAGACAATTTGAAATTACGTTCATTGAAAAAAAAAACATTTGAAAGTTAAAATTATAATTTCTTAAATTTCGACTTTAATTCCAAATGTATATAAAAAATGTTCGATTTTTCGATAAAAATTTAAGAACATAAGTCGTAACAAAGTAGATTTACTGGAAAGTGAATCTTGAAGACAAATTAGAGCTTGATAAACTCCAAGTTTGGGAAAAAAGCTTAAATTTTGGAAAAAAAAACTAGAATTTGTAGAAGTAAAATATGGTTTAATACAAAATTTTAGGAAAGATTCGAAATTTCTAAGAAAATTTTGAAGTAAAAAAATATGCACTTTTTAAATTTAAACATTTTGATAAACAATTCTTATTTCTAGAAGTTAGTATTAAAGTTTTTTATTAAAAAATTTACAACCTCTTAAATATTCCAAAGTTGAAAATTTGGGTCGAATTTTGAGAATTTTGTTTTGGTTTTTATTTGGAAACTTACTTTTGATTAAAAATTTAGACTTTTTAAAAATCTTGCTTTTCTTTGAAAATCTCGACTTTGTAGAAAACATAACAGATTAAAAAAAGTCGAAAACCTAAAACAAATGTTTCTTAAAGCTAGAAATTTTAATAAAAAGTGAATTTTTTAAAAATTTATTTTTTCTTAAAGCTTAAAATTGACCAAAAAAGTCGATATTTCGAGAAAAAGTTAATATTTGAAAGTTAAACTATAACTATATAATACTATAAAATATTAACAATTTCTACCATAATTAATCTCAAACATTTATAAAAAATTTTCTAATTTTCGAGTTTCTTTTTGCTAGAAAATTTAAAATAATAAATATATAAAACATATATAAATAATTGTGAATATAAAATCAAAAGTTTAAAAAATGCAGTTCATGTTTTCGAGTTTTCAAAGTTAATACTTGAAAAAATAAAATTTTCATTTTTTTTCCAAAATGTGGGCTTTTTTATAGATTATGAAATAAAAATATCTAAACTATGAATTCTCAAATAATTGTATTGTATACCTGCGGCATACAAATTTAGCACGCTCTCTACTGGGCGGCTTCAGATAATTCAAATATTAAAAATTAATTGTTTGGATAAACGTAACACAACTAACCTAATCAGCTTCACAGCTTTAAAGAGTTTGTGCAGATTGCAGAATGATATTTTGTTCAAATTCGTTGATACGTTCAACAGATAGACAGACAAACACACTTTCTCATTTATATATTAGTTAAGATGCAATTTTTTATTGAGAGGTACTCAACATCACGAAAATTATGAAAAGGTTACACAGATATAAAAAATTTGGCAAACACACACCACTGATTTGGTAATTATTAATACTCATTTTCGGACTTGGCATGTAAACAAAAAAATCAAGGTTGTCTTGGAAAAATCTGATCTCCTAACTCGTCTCTTGGCACTTTGGTAGTAGAAAATCATCTGGTCATTTTACATTCCGGTGGAACATAAATACATGGAAATGTATGGAAAGGGGAGAGCGTGAGAGTTCACCAGTGCTTGGGCGCCGACGACAAAGACACCCATACATAATTCGTTATAATTGAATAGAGAAAGCTTATCATTTTCCGTGGCGGACAAAGGCCTTGGCAATTTTCCAATAGATCAACTGCATAAATATATGAGCATGGAAAGGCTGTCATGGCGATCAATTTGTCAGGTCGCCGTCCTTGCAAACAAATCAGTAGCATTTAGGAGCTAAAATGGAACTGGCGCATAATAAATGGACGAAGGGATTTTGCGGGAAAATAATCCGATAACCGCATCAGCCGGAACATTATCCAGTGTCTCACACATACGCCGATGTTCATGAGCACACTATTGATAGCGCAATGTGCCCAACAATGCGGACATTGTTGCATTAATGCTTCTGGGGAGGTGGAAGAGCTTAATTTGTATTCGAGAGGGCTTCGGGGAGCAATTTCGTCGATGGGAAAATTGAAAGAGAAACTGATAGTGGCGTATTGAATTTGTGGCCTTTTGACAGTTAACAATTTTATAGTACTTCAAAATACCTCTTCCAGCTAGGTCTGCATATTCGAAAATTACTTTTTTAGTTAAAAAGAGGAGATTCTTTTATCCTTAATTTTTGCCCCTCAATCCTTAACAAAACTAAAAGATCTACGTAAATCTGTGGCTTGTTCGTCATATTTTAAAACTTTTATATTTAGCAGCGGAAAGACACTCAAGTCAATAACCGACAAATTGGTTGCTTTAACGTGTTTCGACAACGAAGCTATCATCTTCAAAGAGATATTGTTATTAGACGGCCGTAAGGACAGGCAAAAATTTTTATTTCATGACACAACGGTGTGGTTTAGCCCATATACAGATGCAGTGATTCTTTCAAAAATTTTGGGGGAAGAAATCAAAATTTCTTTTTTGCTTTCCGCCATCTTTCATTTTTTTGTCCAAAAAGTTCCGTTTTAATTTCAAAATCTAGAGTTTGAATCCATTGACCCATTCGTCGAGATTTTGTCTTAAAAGTCGATTTACGAACTTCTCTCGAAATTTAAACTTTTTTTTCTTTCCTACTTTAAATTAAGAACAATTATTTAATTAATGTGAAGATTAAAATCCACGTTTTGAATAAAAATTTCGAAAAAAGTTTATAATATTTCACCGAAAATGTTAATTTTAAAAAAATTTTTCAAGACTGAAAATTTTCACTTAAAAAAAATAGATCTTATTTCAAAATTTCGATTTTCCTTCATTAAAATTTGACCTCTTTTTAATCAAATTTCCGCTTTTCTTAAAGGTGTTTGACTTTTTTTCAAAACTCCAAGTCTGGTAAAACTATTCTTTTTTTTTTAAACATTCGAATTTTTTCTAAAATTTCGACTTTCCAAAGTTGAGATTTTTGACTTTTTTGAAAATTTTTGCATGTTTAGAAACTTTTTTTTGCAAATTTCTAGGTTTTTCAGAAATGTCGAGTTTTTAAAAATTTTCAACTTTTTTTACAAAAATTTCGGCTTTTCAAAATTTTAAAAGCCAAACTTTGGAAGGTTTTTAAAATTCAAAATTTAGACATTTTTTTATTGAAAATTTTGACATTGATTGATGGCATTTTTAAAAATTTCTTATTTTGCAAATTCCTACGTTTTTCGAAAATGTCGAGCTTTTTGAAAGTTGTGCTTTTCTAAAATTTCGAACATTTTTGAATGACTTTTAAATTTCATCTTTTCTTTTATGATTTAGATTTCTTTCGATTTCTCACCTGACCTAACTTTTATATATTTTCTTAAAAACTGAGGCTATTCTTCAAATTTCGACTTTTTTTAATTTCACGAGGATTTTTAATCTTGTTATAAATTTCGAAATTTATTTTAGAAAATTTAAATTTTTCTTAAATATCAGTTTTTTTCTATAAAAAACAGTGACAATCTTTGAAAAAACATGACAATTTGAAAGTAGATGTCCACTTTTTTAAACCTTTGACGATTTTCGGTTGTTTTTAAAAATTCTTCAATATTATTGATAACTTCGACTTTTTTTTTTAAATTTTTGAATGATTTTGAAGATTTAGTTTTTTTTTTAATATCGACGTTTATTTTAAAATTTTTAAAATCTTTAACTTTTAAAATTTCGTCAATATTTCAAAATTTTATTGTTTTAGAATTTCCAATTCAAAATTTCGACCTTTTTAAAAAAAGTTCTACGTTTTTCTAAGTTTCAATAATCCAAAATTTTAATTATTTAATATTTTCATTTTATTTGAAAAGTTTTTTGATAATATTTTGGTTTTTCTTCCAAACCTTATCATTTCGAAAATTTTGTCTTTTTTTTTGAAAATTTCTTTGTATTTTTAAAAATAACAAGATTATTTTTGAAAATTTTCTGTCTTTTAAAATTTTTTACGCATTTCCGAAATTTCAATTTTTTTCATGGAAATCTCATTTTTTTGAAAATATTTTTTAAAATTTTGTATTTTTTAAAAATGGCAACTTCAAAATGTTTCGATTTTTTAAATTCTACCCTTTTTGAAAATATCGACATTTTAAATTTCGATTTTATTCTATATTTCAACTTTCTTCAAAAATTATGTCTACTTTTCAACAATTTGATTTCTTAACATCAATTTTATTGGGAAATTTTTTTAATAACAATAAAATATTTTTAAACCTAGACATTTTGAAAATTGTGTCTTTTTTTAAAAAACTGTTTTGCATTTTTCAAAATTATAAGATTTTTTTTGCAAATTTCGAAATTTCAAAATTTTTACAATTTTTTTAAAATTGCAATATCGTTTATTTTTCAAAATTTTGACTTTAATATTTCGATTTTATTTGAAAGGTTTTTTAATAATAATTTGTTATTTTCAAAACCTAGATATTTTGAAAACATAGTCTTTTTTGAAAAATTTTTGTATTTTTTAGGATTAAATTTTTTATGAAAATTTCGAATTTTTTAAAATTTTTACGATTTTTTTAAATTTAAATTTTTTATCCAAAAATTTTATTTTTTGAAAGCTTATGTAAAAATATTGATATTTTTGAAAATAACGTACTTTTCAAAAATGTCGATTTTAAAAATTTTTCCATTATTTTAAAATCTGGCCTTTTTTGAAATTATCGACATTTGAAAATTTCTATTTTCTTCTAAATTTTGACTCTTTTTGAAAATTGAGCCTTATTTCAATATATTAATATTAACTTTTTTAAAAAGTTGGGCCTTACAAAATTTAGTTATTTTTATCAAAATTTTTAACTTTTTCATATTTTCATTTATTTTTAATTTTCCATCATTTAAAATATTTTTACTTTTTTAAATTGTCGATTTTTTTAATTTAGATTTTCTTTCTAATTTTAGATATCTTTTCAAAAGTCGTTTTTTTCAAAAATTTTGACTTTTTAATATTTCGTCTTGATTGGATTTTTTTTTGATATTTTGGTTTTTTTCAAATCTATTCATTTCAAAAAGTTTGTTTTTTTTCTGTATATTTTTTGTATTTTTTAAAATAACAATTTTTTTTGAAAATTTCGACTATTTCAAAATTGTTATGGTTTTTTTAAATTTCATTTTTTTTTCTAAAAATTTTAGTTTTTGGAAATTTATGTTAAAATATCGATATTTTTGAAAATTCCTTCATTTTCAAAAATGTCGATATTTAAAAATTTGTCAATTTTTTAAAATTCTACCCTTTTTTGAAAATATCGACATTTTAAAATTTCGTCGTTTTTCTAAATTTCGAAATTTTTTGAAAATTAAGTGAGCTTATTTAGATTTTTTAAAAATTTGTTTTTTTTTCAAAATTACACATATTTCAAATTTGCCTTTTGTTCAAAAATTTTGACAAAATCTTAAAGTAAACTCCTCTCAAATTTTCAACTTTTTCAAATTTTCATTTATTTTTAACTTTCTTTCAATTAAAATGTTTTTACTTTCCAAATTATCGATTTTTGAAATTAAGATTTCTTTTCTAATTGTTGATATTTTTTCAAAATATCGTTTATTTTTTAAAATGTTGACTTTAATATTTCGATTTTATTTGAAAGTTTTTTTGATAATGTTTTGGTTTTATCAAAATCTAGACATTTCGAAAATTTATTCTTTTTTGAAAAGTTCTTTGTATTTTTTAACATTACAATTTTTTTAAAAATTTCGACTTTTTCAAAATTTTCACGATTTTTTTAAATTTCAATTTTTCTTCCAAAAATTTTATTGTTTGAAAATTTATGTTAAAATATCGATATTTCTAAAAATAACGTATTTTTCAAAAATGTCGATTTTAAAAATTTTTTAATTTTTTTAAAATTTCGATTTTCTTCTAATTTTGATTTTTTTTTTAAATTAAGTAGGCCTATTTTTTAAAATTTTAATTTTATCGAAAATTTCGGTTGTTTTCAAAATTACACATATTTCAAATTTGCCTTTTCTTCGAACATTTTGACAATTCTTAAAGTCAACTTCTCTCAAATTTTCAACTTTTTCATATTTTCATTTTATTTTAATTTTCTATCATTTAAAATATTATTACTTTTTCGAATTGTCGATATTTTTAAATTTAGATTTTCTTTTTAATTTTTGACATTTTTTCAAAATGTCACTTTTTTCAAAATTTCGACTTTTTAATATTTTGATTTTATTTGAATATTTTTCTGATAATGATAATATTTTGCTTTTTTCAAAACCTAGTCTTTTTGAAAATTTCGTCTTTTTTTTTAAATTTCCTCTGTATTTTTCAAAATTACAATTTTTCTTTTGATAATTTTGACTTTTGAAAATGTTTGCAATATTTTGTAATTTGAATTTTTTTTCTAAAAATTTTATTTTATGGAAATTCTTGTAAAAATATCGATATTTTTGAAAATGTCGTATTTTTCTAAAAGGTCAATTTTTAAAAATATTTGGATTTTTTTTTAAATCTAGGTTTTCTTTGAAAAAATCGACATTTTAAAATTTCAATTTTTTTTCTAAATTTCGACTTTTTTCTAGATTTCGACTTTTTTCAAAAATTAGTCCTAGTTTTAAAATTTTGACTCGAAAATTTGGGGCTTTAAAAATTTAGGTTTTTTTTTCAAAATTACACATATTTCAAATTTGCCTTTTCTTCGAAAATTTTGACATGACATGACATAATGTCAACTTTTTTAAATTTTCGACTTTTTCAAGTTTTGATTTTTTAAAATTTTCTATTATTTAAAATTTTCTTACTTTTTTAAATGGTCGATGATTTTTACTTTAAATTTTTGTTCTAATATTTGACACCTTTTCAAAATATCGATTTTTTTTTCAAAAATTGCGACTGATTTTTAAAATGTTTTATAGACACTAGAGTGCTTATTTCGCTTCGACCATCGTTGCTTAAACTTATTTGTGCATGACCCCCAATAGCAAACAAGGTGTTTTTAAGTAACGCACCCCCCTATCCTCTACCCCTCTCCAGAAGCCAATTTCGGTATTGGATATTTCAAATCGCTTTGATTGTTATTAACGAGTATAAACGAGTTTTTTTTGTAAGGGGTCCACATTTTTGGACTGATTGCGACCCCCTTCATATTTGATCGCGAACCCAATGGGGTTGAGAAACAATGCCCTAGAACAATACCGCCCTAGATCAATACTGTCCTAGACGAATACCGCCCTAGATTAATACCGCCCTAGACCAATTCTGAACAATCATCATTACAACCATAAAATGATTCGTTGGTAAAAAACAATAGCACGTGATATTGTTGTGCGTTATCGGTTCGAATGATTAATACGCTGTGAATTGTAACCACTTTATCTCAAAACTGAACTCGGAACACTACAATCGCAATTCACTTAACTAATTAATTTACTTATTTATTGACTTCTAACTAACCAACTGAGGGAAGAGTGACCGCCTTATATAAGTTCCTTTTCGGGCTCTAGCAGAATTCAGCAGATAAGGCTTATCGTTTGCAGAAATTTCTGGAGAGCTTAGCAGTTTGGTTTATTATCGCGGCCGCTTCCCTTATCAAATTTTCTAGAAACTTCCCAACTAAATTTTATCATTACATTTTTGTTACAATATAAAAAATGTTCGATGGCTTTACTTGCTTCCCTTATAGATTCACAAAACTCGGAGGTTTGTGTCCATCATTAATGATCTTCAGAAAATATCTCGAATGGTGGTACTCCTTCTTTGACAATGTGTATGGATATGGCATTCAAGTTGAAATGGAATCGAAAGGAACTCGACAATAATTCATGTTTGGTAAGCAAGCTCTTGCACAATATTTCGTAGTTTGTGTCGAATTAATTTGGAAGCATCCCAAATGTATCCACTCATTAAAGTAACCAGAGTTCGTTTTATAAACCCTTACGAAACTTTCCAGACCTCTAATTTGTTTTTGATCCTTTTGCTGCTGAGTTTGATCAATTATTTGTAAGGTAAGTTTGACTTTGTCTAGTTTGCTTTCTGAAGTTCCCAGATTGCAAATGTATACCCGCTAGTTGCCTTAACCGCAAGAGCAAGAAAATGCGACTAGTAAAATTAATGCATTTAAGTTATTAGCTTAAGGAGAAATCCAATTTTTATATAGAACGAAATTTTTAGTTCCGCAAAGTTGTAAAGTTCATTGTAAAGATTGAAATTTAAAAGCAATTAAAGAATGACGATTGAGTCGTATATAAATTTTTCGGCGATGGTGGATGCGCCGCGTTAGAGTCGTCTTACGGATGATTCACAAAGATGGGGATCTGGGAAAGGCAAAGATGCGACCAAACGAGACAATTTTTTAAAATGTAAACCTTAGCTTGGTGAGTAAAAAAAATATTTTCAAGAATCTAACGTAACCTAAAAAAACTATTTATCAGAATTATCGTCTAATCTATTTTTACAGAAGTTCTTTCGTTGTCGATCTAAATAGTGGGTACCTAAGATTTCATCAATTTTCGATGACTCATAACTCGGGCCAAATTATTGTTATTTTCACTGAAAGTGTTTTTGTGGCCGAAATTAATCGAAATAATAAATAATGTTTCAGGCAATTTTCTGTAAGATACGTAATATTTTTAATTGAAAAAGGGCAAGCACATTAAAATAAAACGAAGAAGGGAAGGGACAAAACGACTCAATACAATGATTTGAGGGAAATATGCTTCTGGCGCATTCACCAAATTATACATTCACCTCGAACTGTTCTTTTAAAACTTTAATAAATCGGGAATATCCCCAAGTTATTAAACTTCAAAGCAAATGTATAATTTGGTGTATATGCTTCACACGATCGTCCTCTTCAGAAGTCCTCGACGATCCATCGTAAATTTCGCGTGGTCGCCTTCACACCTCTAAACGTCTAATCGCGTGCTCCGTCTACTCTGTCCAATAAATAACATCTGTTGAGCCTTTGTCGAGGCACGACAATGCATCCGTCGGTGTTGCTAAATTAGTTTGGCGGAATAAAAGAATCCCCGAGGACTAGAAGAACAATGCGGGGGCCGAAGAAAAAGAAGTCAAGGTGGGTCGCGATTTCGCCGCTAGGTGCTAAACTGATCGGGTCAGAAGATTCTTGACGCAGGCGCCACGAAAGCTGAGCTTTCACTGCCTTCTGTCGGTGTCAGTAGCCTTGCGCTTTTGTAGTGGACGGCGAGCGGCTTTTTCGGCGTTTATTTGGAAAGCGTCGCGATCATGTGGTGCCGTTAATTTATATCAGCCTGGTGGGGTAATAATAAGTTCGAAAAGTAGCTGTATGTGTTCCGCTTTCGATGTTTATCCTCCATGGAATAGGAATTAACGTACTTTAACTAAAAACAAAAGGTATTTTTAACTTCTTCTGATTTGGTCTTTACTTTTGGAAGTTACAATTGTTCTTTTAATAATGCATTCTGTACAGAATTTGCTTTTATATATTTCAAATTAGCTGAGTCTTGTCGTTTTAAAAAAAGTACTCCGGCGCATCCACCAAAATTTAAGATAGGGTACAAAGCGGCTTTTCTTAGTTAAGACGACTTTTTTCCTTAGGGCGACTTTTCTTAGTTAAGGTCTTAAGTTTGCGGACGACCTTTTCAAAGTGATACTGGAGGCATGCCACTGGCTTCTACCAGGAAAGCAACACGATGATGTTTCGTTCAAAAGGTCAATGTTTATCCCTACCGATGATACCTAACTGAAAACCACTTTGCTGCTAATTTAGCTGCCTAATAGTCACGATTTTTTAAATTTTAGTCACTAAAGTAAGTCCCAACGCGTTTTACAGATTAGACAGTGATCTACCTTCTTAGAGCTGCGATTTCTTCAAAGACATACCGCGAAATCTACGATTTAATAAACTTTCGATAAGGAAAAATGTTCCCTGTCATATGACTAGGTTCACTGGGTGGAAAATTGCGTATCAAAGCAACACCCACGGCGTAAAACTTGGGGATTTTATTATAATCCTCCCGGAACTGTTACCCATTAGCACGGATTAAATGTCGAGATCCACCTAATAAAATCCCCCGAAACGTTAAGCTTTTGAATTCCTAGCTGAACGAGTATATTATTCATGGAATAATGACACATAAAATATTAATACGTTAGTGCTGAAATTCAGCATCCCCTGGAATTATATTCAAACGTTTTGAAGGGGGTTATGTCGCGGGTCTTTGTGTTTTTAATTAAACTGCAGTGTGTGGATATTCGTTTCAAATTAATCTCTGTTTCGTATTCATTGCTGCAGTAAATTTAATCCACAAATGCGAAAAACTCTTTGGGTTTTGACTAAATTTTTGAAAGTATCATCACAGACTTAGAGTTTATTTTTTCATGAATTTCCAAATGTTGAAATACAATTCTTGTCCCCTGAAACCAAGAAAGATTAAAAAAACACAACAAAGGGGCAACCTTTGTTGTGTTTTTTTTAAATCTTGGTTTCAGAGGACAAGATTTGTATTTCAATTTTTGAAGATAACCAAGGACCAGTTCGTTTCATCAAAAAAATTAATTTCCACAGCACTTTAAAGCTGCAGTATGTCAAATGTCTAGATACAATTAAGAGACATGTAATAAGGACATTCTTTTTAGTTATTTTTTCCACTGAGCTATGTAGAATTACGTACAAGAAAAAGAGAAATAAATGCCAAAATATGTGTGTTTTGAGAAAAAAATCGAACTGATCATGAAAATTTAAAAGTAAATTAATTAACACGACATTTTAAGTGAGACGACAAAATTTCTTGTTTTAACTCGAAATCTCGAGAAAAAAGTAATCAATTTTAGATGAAATTGACATTTAAAGAAAACATTTAACATTTCCATGAATGGGTGGTAAGTACAGAGCCAAAAGTCAATTACAAAGCACTCAATGGGATTTAGCTCCCTTGAGTATTTATGTGGCTGACTGATGGCTATTAATTGTAGAGGTTTACCGCGGTTGTACTATACTGAGTTACTATGTATATTAAGACCAAAGAAGATCGAAACAGGTCTGTGGTTGTTGGTTGAAAATATTTTCAACTGTAACATGTTCAGCTGTTTGATTATAGAACATTTAATTGATAGTATTACTAAATTTAATATTCCTAAATGTATGTCACGTCACGGACGCTTCTATTTAATGGCTACTTATTAATGACTTTTGTGGCTTTACTTACATCGTAATAACCTGGTTCAGAGGATTTCAAATTTTCAGTTAAAGGTTAACATTTTTCGTGAATAATTTCGATGTAAACAATGACTAAAAAGTCAAAATTTCGATGAATAATTTGAATGTTGGAAAAACATTTTTGAATTTTCGGATTTCAGAATTTTAAATTCAAACTAGGAATTTTGACAAAAAGTGAAATTTGAGAAAAGACTTAAAATTCATTAGAAAATTCTACTTCTGATACAAAGTCCCGAAATAGATTTGCAGGCCCCGAAAAATGTCAATTTGTGAAATTAAACTCAAAATTTTATAAATAAAGAAAATTGCGAGCTGGAGCGTGGAATTTTTAAAAAAAGTAAACATTTATGAAAACATTAATGATTGGAATACAAATCTTGTCCCCTGAAACCAAGAAAGATTAAAAAACACAACAAAGGTTGCTCTAACGCGTTTCGACAGCTAAGCTATCATCTTCAGAGAGATAGTATTTCAATTTTGAAGATAACCAAGGACCAGTCTGTTTCACCAAAAAAAACATTGATGATTTATAAAAGATAACAATCTTAAAAATTTTATTTCTCTAATGTCATCAATTTCAAAATTTCAATTTTTTAAATGCCAAACGCTTGAAAATTTTTTACAAAACCCAAGTTTCAAAAAATGTCGAAATTTTGTAAAAAGTTGAATTTTTTAAAAAAGTCGTTTACAAAAAAGTCCAAGATCGGAGAAAGTGGGAATTTTAAAAAGGTCAAAACCTGAAACCAAGAAATACTAAAACGCAACAAAGGTTGCTCTAACGCGTTTCGATAGCCAAGCTGTCATCTTCAGAGAGATACTATTTCAATTTTGCAGATAATTAAAGACCAGACCGAAAAAAAAAACGATGATTTATAAAAGATAATAAATAATTCTCATAAATTTTATTTGCTAAATGTTGTCTTCAATTTTAAAATTTCAATTTTTTAAATTTCAAACACTTGCAAAGTTTTGAAAAAACCCAAGTTTTAAAAAATGTCAAAATTTTGTAAAAAGTTTAATTAAAAATAAAGTAGTTTACAAAAAAGTCAAAGTTTTTTCAAGAAAGTGGGAATTTTAAAAAAAGTCGAAACCTGAAACCAAAAAAGATGAAAAAACACAACATAGGTTGCTCTTACGTGTTTCGATAGCCAAACTGTCATCAGAGAGATACTATTTTAATTTTAAAGATAACCAAAGACCAGTCCGTTCAACCGAAAAAAAAAAACGATGATTTATAAAAGATAATAATTTTCACAAATTTTATTTCCTAAATATTGCCTTCAATTTCAAAATTTCAATTTCTTACTTCCAAATGCTTGAAAGTTTTGGAAAAAGGGGGAAAAAAAAAGGGAGAAAAAAAAGGGGGAAAGGGGAAAAAGGGGGAAAGGGGGGAAAAAAAAAAAGGGGGGGGGGGGAAAGGGGGGAAAAGGGGGAAAAGGGGGGAAAAAAAGGGGGAAAAGAAAAAAAAAAAAAGGGGGAAAAAGGGAAAAAAAAAAAAAAAAGGGGAAAAAAAAAAAAAAGGGAAAAAGGAAAGAGAGAGAGAGAAGAAGGGAAGAGGAGAGAGAGAGAGAAGAGGAAAGAAGAGGAGGAGAGAGAGAAAGAGGAGAGAGCGGGAGGAGGAAGAGGGAGAGAAAGAG